>BSQZ01000011.1:6342500-6507500 GCA_033239005.1 Lamellibrachia satsuma | reverse complement strand
TGATTGTTTATTTCTAGATGGAGAAGGGGTAACATTTTAAATTCCACATTGGTCGCAGAACCAGAAGGCACTTTGGTTAATCAAAGAGTTGTAGGATGATGGGGATATACCAATACAATGTATGCGGTGCCATTGATTACATTCTTCGCAGAGGATAGCCTTGTCTCGGTTTCTGACAGGTTGATGACCAATTCCACAAGGACAAATTGGGCGCCCATATGGGACGGTGTTCGGATGGATGTCGCTTGAGAGTGCGATCAGTCCACTGAGGTACAGATGTGTAAGAATGTCTGATTTGAATTTGATTTTGGGTGGGAATTTAATTCGGGGTTTCAAAGTTAGGGCATAATATTTTGGTTTAATTTTGAGATTTGATCGAGATACGCGTTGACATGTTCCAATGATCGTTGCTATTAGGAGAATGACGGTGATAATTTGCGTTAGCCCAAGATTCATCCGCGTGGAGTGCGGAAATAGATGAGACGAATATTTCCTAAAAGGAGATCTGAATTGGAATACATTTTGTAGCATGGTTTTCTGGAAGTTAGATCCAAATGCAAACAGTGGCGACTTGAAGAAAAGTAAGTTTACTAATGAAATGCTTAGCGATAAAATGAAAAGAACTCACCCGGATGGCGCCGGCAGTGGAAGTCCGCCATCTTGGGAATTTTGGTTCATGTTGTAAAACCTTTGCTTTCGTTACGCGGCTAATATAGATGTAATAGTGATAATAATTTTACTATTAAGAAAATCCAGGATGTTTATGTAGACTTGTAGCCTAGCGTTGGGGGCAGAAGTTCAATTGTGAGTAATCGGTATTTCGTCCGAACCAAGCTACAGGCGTGGATCGAAAGTTGCGCTCTTCCCCTTGCTTAGAAGTTTATTAATGAGTTGTCAACCGGTTCCTCAAGATCTCACCCTCTCCTGACCCGTAAGCGGGCGGGGAATAGTTTGGCAAGATGTAGGATAGCCACCCACACCATACACATGTAATAATTATGTGAAAATGCAAATGGCTTTTCTTCAGAGAGGTTGTGTGGCGTCGGCCTGTTTACGCATGCTTGAGACGGTTTTGGGTGATTTTGGTAGAATCAGGAGATGTTCATGCATGCGTACTTTGGTACTGGAAACTTCTGGGAAAGCTATTGACTTGCTTTAAAAGGTGACAGATTTGCGCACTCGGGGAGCACGGCATACTATCTCACAGATACACGATGTGTACGCTCCACGAGGGAAGCTACGAAAATGCTCCCAACATTCCGACCTTCAAAATTTTCCGCATAGACAAGCCAAGCCAGCTTGCACTAGCGTTACGTTTGATTTCTAAATTACTGATTTTTTATTGCAACCAAAGAGGTTGCCCGACGGTACTGATGTGGCGGGAATGCGATTTTGTGTGATTATGAAATGTACGTGAAGTGACTTGCTGTCGAATAAATCTCTAATCGAGACGATACCTGGACAACTGGTGTTACAATTGATTTCATTCCAGACGTAAATGAATCTGGCGAGCTAATTTCGAACTTTGTGAGAATCGACTCTCGCGCACGGGCCCAAAAACGACGGGACAGGGGTCGAACTTTACAATGTGGTGCGATAAAGGGTTGTTTTGATTAATTGCGTTTGTTGTTAGTATGGTTTGTTTGGTTCTGCGTGATCAGGGGATTATGTTGAGTTGTTGTACCATTTGTGGTCAGTCGTTGTGCTGGTGAACATGTTGTGTTTGGTGAAATGTGTGGAGCGACGTAACGGACTTGTACCACCCCGACGCATGCGCACGTTCATGAAATGCACGCTCCCAAAATCCACCATTATTATTCAAAAGTACGGTAAGAGTTTAAATTACAACATCTAGCGTGATATTACATGTTGCATAAATTTTGAGTCCACGTTACGGAATCACTGTTACATGTGTCGTGTATTTTTCAGGGAGGCAAGTTCTACTACATTGAACACGTGTGTGCGGACGAGGGATCTTGGGTGAGGACTTTCCAGCTTCTTATCAACCCGGTGTGGAAGCGCATCTCCGACGGTTGCAACATGACGCGCGAGACGGGCAAACACGTAGAACGGGCGGGCTTCAGCCAAGTCGAACAGACCCACTTTTCTGCGGACACTCTCACAACCTCCCTCGTAAAGCCGCACGTTAAAGGCGTCGCGACTAAATAATAATAGTTCCATTCATTTACAATTACATCGTTTCAAAAAATCAACTATATTGCTACTTGAAGGTTTATTATAATGGTTACATTGTTTTATAACAGAATATTTACATATATAATTAGTGCTCTATTTTGGACATGGTTTTTGGCGATTTCATGCTGCCGTGAAACGAATGCGTAAGTCATTTCCACTTCGGTTTTCAGGATAACATTCAGTGACATTGGCAGATCTAGGGAAGGGCCACGGTGGCCAGGAATATATATATATGCACAGCATGTATGTATGAAGTGAGATTTATTTGTGTAGATTATATGAATAACAGGCTGTAGGCCTACATAGTTTACAGTTTTGATGATCCAGTGGGATAGTTCCCTCACACAGTGTGAGGGAACTATGAGGCCACTCCTGTTCTTGGTTTTGATAAGGCTGTACACAGATGTGGACTGTGGCCCTTCATCGTTGATGATTATGAGTGCAGCAAGACATGCACTTCAGTATCCGTCTCACCATTCTCACCACATAGCCGGCGATGTACCCAACACATGACTCTGTGGACACGGAGAGCTTCTCAAAGTTTGGTATGTTCGCGTAATCGTAGTAGTCTTTGGCCGGTGATCACAGCTCCAGGTCGTACCGCCTTGACACCAACATGTCGTGACTGTCATCAGGGACAGCCTTCTGTGTGATTGACTTGAAAGAGGCTGCTCCAGAATTCTCGTTGCGTCCTGTGCCGAGCAGTTACCTCTTGTGGACTTGATGTCATGCCGCATCAAGAGACGTTTATATACGGCGATGAACTGCCTCGCAGTGGGTTATTTCCACTTCCACGTGGAATGCGAACTGCTCCGACGAAGAGTTCAATATGATCCTGGCTCATCTTGTATATAAGCAGGTATCTCAGTGGAGAATCCGCTGGTGTGACATATGTAAAATACAGAATCTTCACACTCTCGATACAGGTCATGAAGTCAATGAATTATGTTTTCAGTCGTGTATTGATCATTGCTTCACCATTCCCGTTCTTGATGGTTGAGAGGTATTTGTAGGCAGTGTCCAGGAATGGCAGGAACAGTCCTTCGCGTGAATGCATAAGTGGTGCCATATAGTTGCGTATGCACGCAACTATAAGGCACCACTCTGTCCAATATTTCTATGTATTCGCAGGTACCCTCACTGCCCTGAAATTCCGGTAATTTCAGTGTCTCTCTGCAATACCGAATCGCATCAGCCACACTGGTACTCACTGTATGAGTGGCTGTGTCCACCTTCATGACATGACTCTTCCATTCGATGTGTCCACCTTTATGACATTACTCTTCCATTCGATGTGTCCACCTTCATGACATGACTCTTCCATTCGATGTATCCACCTTCATGACATGACTCTTCCATTCGATGTATCCACCTTCATGACATGACTCTTCCATTCGATGTGTCCACCTTCATGACATTACTCTTCCATTCGATGTGTCCACCTTCATGACATTACTCTTCCATACGATGTGTCCACCTTCATGACATTACTCTTCCATTCGATGTGTCCACCTTCATGACATTACTCTTCCATTCGATGTGTCCACCTTCATGACATGACTCTTCCATTCGATGTGTCCACCTTCATGACATTACTCTTCCATACGATATGTCCATCTTCATGACATTACTCTTCCATTCGATGTGTCCACCTTCATGGCATGACTCTTCCATTCGATGTGTCCACCTTCATGACATTTCTCTTCCATACGATATGTCCACCTTCATGACATTACTCTTCCATTCGATGTGTCCACTTTCATGACATGACTCTTCCATTCGATGTGTCCACCTTCATGACATGACTCTTCGATTCGATGTATCCACCCTCATGCATGACTCTTTGATTCGATGTATCCACCTTCATGACATGACTCTTCAATTCGATGTGTCCACCTTCATGACATGACTCTTCCATTCGATGTGTCCACCTTCATGACATGACTCTTCCATTCGATGTGTCCACCTTCTTGACATTACTCTTCCATTCGATGTGTCCACCTTCATGACACGACTCTTCCATTCGATGTGTCCATCTTTATGACATGACTCTTCCATTCGATGTATCCACCTTCATGACATGACTCTTCCAATCGATGTGTCCACCTTTATGACATGACTCTTCCATTCGATGTATCCACCTTCATGACATGACTCTTCCATTCGATGTGTCCACCTTCATGACATTACTCTTCCATTCGATGTGTCCACCTTCATGACATTACTCTTCCATTCGATGTGTCCATCTTCATGACATGACTCTTCCATTCGATGTGTCCACCTTCATGACATGACTCTTCCATTCGATGTGTCCACCTTCATGACATGACTCTTCCATTCGATGTGTCCACCTTCATGACATGACTCTTCCATTCGATGTGTCCACCTTCATGACATGACTCTTCCATACGATGTGTCCACCTTCATGACATGATTATTCCATTCGATGTGTCCACCTTCATGACATGACTCTTCCATTCGATGTGTTTCCGGCACAGTTTGTTGCCGAGACGGAATCCTTCTTTCTCTTGTAGGTCGAAGAGAGCCTGGACGTATTTCCAGGCGATGGCTTTACAGTTGCCATCCTTCATCACTCTGATTGTTCCGAGGTAGTTTCTCGCCAGTTTTAGCATGTGGCAGGCATCTAGAAGAGCACACACTTTCTTTTCTGGATTTGCTGGGTGGGGAAATGATGGCTGCACATTGTTTGTGGTGACGATGGCGCCTAGTTCATGCAACATTGTCAAATTAGCAGAGGGTCCGTCACATGTTAAAGAAACCACCTCTGCACCAATGTCGTGCAATTTTATAAGATATTGCGTCACCAAATTTGCTTGCTCCTTCCCAGGCAATCCATGTATGAGAAAGTACGCCACTGGCACCTTCCATCTGTCGTTCAGTGCGACCAGCATAAAAAAAAACAATGCATTATTGGCTTGGGGAGCACAGTCGTCTTTGACTCCATTTCCGATGTCGACATACCCCAAGACATCATCTCCTGACAAGTCAATGGCGCCCATCTCGTCTAACATGAGGGCACACAGGGTTCTCTTACCATTTTCTCTCTCCACTTTGAATCGGGCCTCCAGTGCTTCGAATACAACTGCACAAAACCAGGTGACCCGTCAATGGCACTATGCCATTTACGGATTGTTGAGGGACTTGGTAGGGTCAAGTCGAATGTCTCTCGTACGCAGTCGTATCCTTTGGCAGAGTAGAATTAAAGAGTGAAGGCGAATGCTTTGATGACCGGATCGTATTCTTCTCTGGAGCGTTTTGCATTGATTTCTTTCTTAATTATTCTGCTCATAATGGCTTTCGTCACGCCAGAGAATGTTGTATCGAGCATTTCGACACAGTTGTCAGTGACCATCCCATTCTCTTTCAGGTCTATGGTCTTCAAGGGAGTTCACCTTTCTAACCTCCTGCTGCGTTGCTGGCTCACCGTTATTTTTTTCCGAAAGTTGTCGAGTTTGTCACTTGCATCGTCTAGCTTTCGCTTCAATGTCAGTTGACTTGCGGCGATGGCGTAGGAGTGATCCGTGCTGTGAAACGATGGTCCCGCCTGAGGTTCAGGATCTTGATTCGTGGCTGGATCATCGTCTGGAGCGGCTAGGTCGTCTTGTTAGAAAATTGACCGCTGGTGGTTTTTTTGCAACTGTGGCCTGTTTGAAAAATCATATCAAATGATAATCTGGATTTTGTTATTTCATTTACTAGTTCTATCTTACTCGTGTAATGGAGTGCTAACATCATAGAGTAAGAAAGCACCAGGTCATAATTAAACTACCAGGTTAACACAAGACATGTTTGATGCTCATTGTTAATGATACTGAAGGGTATGGTATGGTATATGACTGATATACCATATCATACCCTTCAGTATCATTAACTTTTTTACAAAGTAATTTTACTTATACTCAAGTAGTTTTTAGGTTAATTAAAATTAAAGTAATTCAGTCAACCCTGTATATAAGCCAGTTAGCATCTGAGTTGAGTCGCACCGGGACTCGAACCATGGAACGTCCACAGTCTGAAACAGCGTGTTAGACCACTCGGCCGTTGAACTTGCTCTTTTATAAAAGAAATGAGTGAGACGTGAACCAAAGTCCCACGACAAGTGGATGCCCTCTTGCAAGTCAAATGACTGCAAAGCATCAAATGATATTCAAGACAAGGTGCACCTTCTCAAAATGTGCTGGGAAGTTGAAACAACTGGGTAGAGAGTTTGGTTTCAGTCGAATGGTTTGACCTGTTCTGTCAAAGTCACTTTCAGTGAAGTGATTACTGTGGTGCCTGGGGTGGCCTGGAAAGACCCCTTTCTCAGGGCAGCAGTCCAACGAGAGCACAGGTCCTTTGGAAACCTTGAAAAAAAAAACACATTGATCACAAAAGGTTCTATACTCATTATGTAGTGATTAATAAAGGTGGAAATGAATGGTAGTTTTTGCCAGAAAAGTATAAGTAGTACATCGGAAAAGGCATTTCCCTGCTCGTTTATTTACACCCGGGTCTCGGTTCTCAGGGGCTCCTACTTAAGATCTTTCGGTGACACTGCTTTCCCGACTGTTGTTCTTTACAAATATCGCTGCTCGCCGTTGGACCAATGGAACCGGTGTACAACTCTCTTCCTGGTGATATGCATAGCTGAACATTTGTTGACGTTAAAACCGGAATCCACTGCTATATTCTCTAACGATTCACCAGGTGGATAACTACATCGTTCATTCTTCAGGACTAGAGGCAGTTCATCACATCTTTATCCTACTACCAGAAGGCGCTGGGAGAGGCGTTGAGAATCAACTTTCACGTCTTTGTTGAACTTCACGCATGTTTTATCAGTCAGTGTGGTGGCTTGCTGTTTCCTCCTGAATGTATAGCACAGGATGCTTTCTCCGATCATCGTTTCAAGGATCTGAGATACTATTTCATGTGCCTTGTCTACATTCACTTCATTGTCTGCTGTTACACCGGTCGAAATGCTACGGAGACACCGATCGTCAGTGAATGGATTCGTGCTCTGCAGAAATTTCAACACTTCTTCTGTGTCTTTGGAGTCCCGTCCCTGTCTTGCTCTAGGTGCCTCTTTGTGTTGGTCACTTGTGTTGTAGGTTACCGCGGTCTTGCTGGGCACAATTAACTCCAGCACAGGCAGGCGTTGACAGAAACCAGACAAACCTTTGAGTCTCAGTCAGTCCACGTCCATGCGTTAAACCGCCTGTTGTCTTTACACTTCAACACTTGCTCGATAACTAAATCCGATTAAAGGCCTGCCCAGTAACGATCACTTCTACGTTTTTCATGACTCTCCAACTCCAGCTTGTTGTTTAGGTACACATATGCAGACTTGCCATACAATGTGTGTCCAGCAGCTAGGAAGTATGGAAGCATCTCACGAGCAGTGTGTAAATGCAGGTCCCAATTCCCCGTTCGTTCTGCTTTGATGAATCTCCTGAGTATATCCATCATGTCCATTTACGGCAACCACAAACAAGCGGTGTTTGCTTCAAGGCTTCTTTCTGCCTTTCAATCGTGTGTCTGATTCTACACAGCACATCAGCTGAGCATACCTCCTCAATCGTTTTGTCCAAAGACATCAACTTGTCAAATAAACTAGCGGTTTCTTTTAAATCTCCATTGTTGACAGCTGTACTGGCAGGTGGGTCGTTTGTCGCTCCCTGCGTGGCATCGTGTGGTCTGTCAAGTGCGCCTGTGTCTGGCAGAGGAGAGTCGTGTGCCATTGCAATGAGCGTGGCGTTTAGCGCTGCATCCACAAGCATATGGCCACGGACAGTACGTGATATAGCCTTGCCAGTTAGCATATTGTCGAGGGCATTGCTTGCGTAGATTACCTCCAGTAGTTCTTTCAGGCCAGAACCAGCCATCAAGTGGCCAATGCAGTCAAGAAAGCTCATTTCAATATGCAGACCACCGAGTCTGAGGACAATTTCACGTAAATCACTTGACTGTGGTTCACTTGACACGATCAAAATGACTTTCCAGATTGTTTATTAATTGATAAATTATTTCGCTTGCATTTACTAATAACATATATCAAAACTAGTATTGAATGTGGGTGTATACACTAATCCACCCCAGATCGTAACCCTACGCCCCCATGACGCGTACCCCTACATTTCACTATGCCAAGTGACCGGCAGCGACTTTCGACCACTTGTCATTCTCGTCAAAAATGACAATGTTCCACCACGTGGATTTCGGTGGACTTTTTTTTTGGTAATGTAAACATGTAGTACTAACTAAAAATGCCACCATAATTACTATTGCAATTTGTTTAAGGTTGACCCTCTTTTGGGCTGCAACAGAGAAATGACTTGTCAAATTATTCAACACATTTTGGGAACAAGAAAAAGTGCCAAAAACGTGGAAGCAGGGACTGATCGTTAAAATACCGAAGAAATGTGACCTCACAGAGTGCGGGAATTGGAGAGGAATTACTTTGAGATCTGTTCCTAGTAAAGTATTCGGAAGAGTACTCATAGACAGAATAAGAGATGGAGTTAACAGCAAGTTGAGAGAAGAACAAGCAGGTTTCAGAAGTGGGAGAGGCACAGTAGAACATATATTTATTTTACGAAATATTATAGAACAGGTAGTGGAGTGTCAGGCAACTCTATACATCACGTTTGTGGACTTTGAAAAAGCATTTGACTCAGCGCACCGAGAGAGTCTGTGGAAAATTATGGAGAGCTATGGAATTCCATGCAAGATAATCCACATGGTACATATGTTATACGAAGATAGTGAATGTGCAGTGTTAGACGAAGGGGAGGAATCCGAGTGGTTCAAGGTCAAAACTGGAGTTAAACAAGGAGATGTAATGTCTGGATTTATCTTCTTGATAGTAGTGGACTGGATAACGAGAAACACAACAGCAGGAAACAAAACAGGGATAAGATGGAACTTCACATCAAAACTTGAGGACCTGGACTTTTCCGACGACATAGCTCTCATGTCATCATGCTACACACACACCTGCAAACAAAGACAAGACAACTGAATCAATTTGCAGCAAGGACAGGACTAAGAATAAATAAAAAGAAAACTCAAATATTGAGGATAAACAGCAAGTGCTAAAACTTAATACTAATCGATGATCAAGAGCTAAAGGAAGTGGACAAGTATAACTACCTTGGTGCGAACGTTAGTAAGCAAGGAGGAGGCGGCGATGACATTGTTAACAGAATTCGTAAAGCGAGGGTATCCTTCATGAAACTAAAGCAGATATGGAGTTTAAATATATACACATTGAGATCTAAAATGATGCTTTTTAACACACTTTTTAAACCAGTGTTGTTGTATGGAAGTAAAACATGGAAAATTTACCAAGGAGACAACAGAAAGTTAGATACATTTTTTTTTCAAGTGACGAGTCCTACAAATTCGATGGCCATACGTTGTATCAAATCGAGACTGCACTGACCTGGACGCCTGAAGGTAGAAGAAAGGTTGGGCGACCAAAGACAACGTGGCGATCAACTATTGAAAATGAAAGACGTATACTGGGGTGGAATAGCTGGAACGAAGCCAGACGTGTAGCAGCTGACAGAACAAGATGGAGGAGAATCACTTCGCTCTGATGGGCCACTGGGCCCGAAGAGGATAGTTGAGAGGTGAGGTGAGATTGCGAGTATGCATTGCCCTAAATTACCCACTTATGAAATGTCAATACCCCTGTTTCTATTTTGTTTTAGAGAGATACGGTGTCTAAATCAATTTGATTTGATTTACTGTTACAACATATTGAGAGGTATATGATGAAGCGTTTTTGTTTCAATGCCAAGATCAGACATAGCATATACGCCATAGGGCAAATTAAAGGGATGGAGGTTTAATGTTGCATGTTACGGCATATTAAGACATATAGGATGAAGTCAATGTAATGTTTATACAGTGTATTAATTATATAGACATGCACAAGTTTAATCGTCAAAGCATTTTCCGAGGAATATGCACTCAGGTTTCGGGCTTCACACCCGGTGTCTCGTCTACAGTAACCATCTCTATTGTGTGGAAGGTGATGATAAGGCCGCTTCTTTCTTTATTGCATGATTACGTCACGAGTGGATGGTAAACGCAGAGGATTCAAGCTAAAGAACTAGGAGGAAGGAAATTCTCCTGCTGGAGATGAAATTAAGTAAGGAGGATGTGTATGTGGGAGGGAGGTAATCCCTTTCCACAATACGGACATTTAAATAAAACGAGGGAGCGTCTGTAAACGTTCTACAGAGTTGATCAGTAAAACATCAGACGGCGACAAACAGCTGACGGACGCCATCGATTATGACGCGAACGTTTGCATTCTTTCAAGTTCCGACTAGCGTTTCGTCAGTTATCTTGAGCTCTCGTTTATTCGAGGACGGTCGGACCTACATGGACTTCAACAACGGCGATTTGACCACCACCACGCCCGACCGACACTCTAGTTCGTCACGACGGATACCTCAGATGGCCACCTAGACGAAATTGGTTTCTGGAAATTTACCGCACTGCAAAAGAGATATGTTGTACAATGAATATATTTTCTTTGATGGCAGATCTGTTGCAAATACTGTTTTGTGCACCCGGTTTAGTGCTGTAATCATATTTGGCAGTACCTGACCGGCAGTAGACTTCTATGCATACAGTGGTGGGTGGATGCGTGCGTGTGTGCGTGGATGTGTGCATTCGTGTGTGTGTATGTGTTTGTGTGTGATAGTGCGTGCGTGCACATTCATAGTTTCATGATCTTACTTCGGTTTGTGGCTGTGAACCGTCCCCCCGGGGTGGGGGGGGGCATTTATTACAATGCTAGTAGGCCCTATGTCATCCTTGAGACAAATTCCACGTTTTATGGGAATGTTTTCTGGGTCCAACGCACGTTAATACATGTAAGGTGTGAAACCACAAATCACACAAATTTGGTAATTAAGGGTATTTATTTTGACATCTCAGAACATGTTTTTTCTTCAATAAAGGGTAGAAACTGACAGGTCCCCTTAAACTATTAATCAAATCAAATGTGTTAGTGAACTAATATATATCGATGAACAATATATATTTCATATGTTAAAGGGTGTATATTTCAATCCTCTTAACGTGAAAAGGGTATCTTTTTGACAGAAATAAAAACAAAATTGTTTAAGGGCGGTCACTTCGACTCGTTTTCAAGGATGGTATACTGGCAATGTAATTAATGGCCTCCTTGGACGACTGGCCCGACTCATGGTTGCTGTCTTTCGCCTCCTCATCGTTCATTTCGTCGCTGCTCACTCCAAACGACTTCGTCGCATATGTTCTCGAGATGTTGAAGCTGTTGCCTGACAACCGTCTATCGAGGAACACACAAGCACCGCAGGTCGGTGGGAACGTATCACATGTCATACTCTATCCGATGAACAAATGAGGGTAGAAAACCAAATCACATTTCACACTCTGTCTGATGAGCATACGATGTTAGAAGGAACCAACTCACATTTTACACTGTATCCGATGGACATATAAAAACAGGAGACCTGCGACAATGTCGACATTCAAACGGTTATGTAAAACGACAACTTGGCATTAGCTAACGGGATGCGCAATGATACAACGAGAAAGAGTGCATGTACAGATTATATTATTGCTCTCAAGGACATTTTGAAACTTCAACGTGTGCAAAATTGTATGGCAAGGTTAGTTACCCGGTCTCCTCATTTCTTTCACCCAGCACCACATCTTAAATCATTGCATTGGCTCCCTGTCCGATATCGCTTTATTTTTAAGATCTGTACAATTACCTATCAAGCACTTTCATCCAAGCAACCAGCATATCTACATTCACTGCTCACTCCTGCAAGACAGCCCAGACAGCTTCGATCATCTAATTCTAATCTACTTTTTGTTCCCAGTCTTAAGACAAATGTCGGAACTAGAGCGTTTAATTTGCTGCACCTACTCTGTGGAAATCATTCCCTTAGTCTTAAGTATGCAGGAAATATAACAACATTTGTCTTAAACTACCCCCCCCCCCCGTTTAAACTTGCTTATCCTCCATAGCTCCCCCCCCCCCCCCCGTTTAAACTTGTTTATCCTCCATAGCTCCCCAGCGTACCAATCCAACTGTTTACAACTGGAACTACGTATTGATTGTGAACTGCTTAACCCCTTTTGTTTTGGTGCGCTGCCGAGCTCGCGTCTCCCGAGGATTTTTAATTAAGTATAATTGACTCACAGTTTAAGGACGGATGCATTAAAAGCCGATGCAAACCTATATACACTCCGTTTGAGGCCTTCACGTGCCCATTTGACGCCCTTGTGAGGTCGCTGCACTTGCAACTTCTCTATAGTGCCGTCAAGTCCCAGTGCCCGCTTCTCCGCCACGAAGGCGAAAGGCAGCATGTCGTGAAACACCACCTCGTTCTTCTTATCGCCCACCGTCACGCCGATGACCAGGTTCTTCGCCCGGTACACAGTCGTCAGCAGGTAGATATGTCTGCAGTTGGCCAGTGCTGTCGGCGAAACGTTGGTTAATTATGTAACTTCCAAATTTAGTTCCAAAGATATCCTTTTTCCCAATGTGAAATACGTGGTTTTGAGAAATCGGCCGTCAAAGATTAAAAAACGGGATTTATTAATTAAAAGAGGCATGCTTTAACCATAAATAAAACTGATTTGGTAGGTATTTGTCATAAAGGTGAACTTTATGGATAGTAAATATACAAAGCTATCAGAATACATTGGAAACATATTTTGAGTAATATATTTCCAAAAAAAATGCCATTTCACTTATCTATAAAGTTCAACCAGTATCCCCACATAATACTATGCTCACAAGTCGTATGGATTATTTTGTCCCTTTTGAGTAAAATTGCTTCGACATTTTCGACAAATTCGGACAAGTAATCACTCGTGTGAACACCCTCGCGAGACCGATTAGTGAGGCTAATTTGTGGCTACACTTGTGTCGCCGGAGTTGGGGCTGGAACCAATTCGGACGTCTGTCGGGCGACAGTTTGAAGCAAGTGGCCAATCAGTGACCCGTCGGTGTACCAGTCGTAATCTTTAATTAGAACTGAAGTGGTGATTGGCGCCAAGCAGTAGGCCGAACTTGCAGTGTCTAGACACATCGCTCATGTGAACATGCACACAATTTAGCTGCACTTTGTCATGTCATGTGTCGCACGACCAGTTGGGAAGTTAATCGCTCGTGTGAACGGGCCTTAAGGCTACGTACGATTTAGATGATCGAGGGCGTCTCGCTTCGTCATGTCTAGTACAATGTTGCATTTGTCTTTGAGGGAGACGGTCACTTTGCGGTACGAGTGTAGGTCTAACCGGATGCGTTTCTTCACCGGCTTTTTCGGGTCTGATACCTCCTGTGACACGGGTTAAAATATTTGTGTAATTACAAGCGGAAATTCTTGTGATATATTTCAAGTTAATATGTTTTTCTCTACGTAATTTTAGTAGCATGTTGTATCTTTGCTGGTAATTGAACGGTAACATAAAGAGAACATTGGCGTATGAAGAAACGAATGCAAGGTTATGTCGCAACATCCCTGTATCACCGTTGTGATGCGTGTACACATCAACCGTTGGGGGATACTTACACACAGTTTGTATATGCAACTGAGAGAAAGACAACTTAGCTTATACACGAGTTACACATGCACAAGTTACAATCAGATCGAATCGGATCGAAATGCGAACATCATTTTAATTAACCACAGCGAATCATGCAACTATCATACTCAGACACTAGGTGAACAATTGGAGCAGTTCAACGCAAGTGCAGTTTGCTGACAAAACAAACGTAGGATTTTTCTACGGGTGTCTTCTGGACCTGCTATACCAGGAGGTGTCGAGACGGCGGAGACGGCGGCACTGACGGAGTAACAACAACAACGGAAGCTGCAAGTTCGCGAGAACAATTGGGTCCGTAGAAGAGTAGTAAGAATCCGGATGATGTGGGCAGGTCGGTTCAACGGGAAGAGTAGTAAGAATCCGGATGACGTGGGCAAGTCGGTTAATTGGGAAGAGTAGTAAGAATCCGGATGATGTGGGCAGGTTGGTTCATTGGGAATAGTAGTAAGAATCCGAATGATGTGGGCAGGTCAGTTCAACGGGAATAGTAGTAAGAATCCGGATGATGTGGGCAGGTCGGTTCATCGGGAAGAGTAGTAAGAATCCGAATGATGTGGGCAGGTCGGTTCATCGGGAAAAGTAGTAAGAATCCGGATGATGTGAGCAGGTCAGTTCATCGGGAAGAGTAGTAAGAATCCGGATGATGTGGGCACGTCAGTTCAACGGGAATAGTAGTAAGAATCCGGATGATGTGGGCAGGTCGGTTCATCGGGAAGAGTAGTAAGAATCCGGATGATGTGGGCAGGTCGGTTCAACGGGAAGAGTAGTAAGAATCCGGATGACGTGGGCACGTCAGTTCAACGGGAATAGTAGTAAGAATCCGGATGATGTGGGCAGGTCGGTTCATCGGGAAGAGTAGTAAGAATCCGAATGATGTGGGCAGGCTGGTTTACCGGGAATAGTAGTAAGAATCCGAATGATATATGCAGGTTAGTTCAATGGTAATAGTAGTAAGAATCCGGATGATGTGGACAGGTCGGTTCACCGGGAAGAGTAGTAAGAATCCGAATGATGTGGGCAAGTCGGTTCATCGGGAAGATTAGTAAGAATCCGGATGATGTGGGAAGGCCGGTTTATCGGGAAGAGTAGTAAGAATCCGGATGATGTAGACAGGTCGGTTCACCGGGAAGAGTAGTAAGAATCCGGATGATGTGGGCAGGTGGGTTCATCGGGAAGAGTAGTAAGAATCCGGATGATGTGGGCAGGTGGGTTCATCGGGAAGAGTAATAAGAATCTGGATGATGTGGGCAGGTCGGTTCAACGGGAAGAGTAGTAAGAATCCGGATGATGTAGACAGGTCGGTTCACCGGGAAGAATAGTAAGAATCCGGATGACGTGGGCAAGTCGGTTCATCGGGAAGAGTAGTAAGAATCCGAATGATGTGGGCAGGTCGGTTCATTGGGAATAGTAGTAAGAATCCGAATGATGTGGGCAGGTCAGTTCAACGGGAATAGTAGTAAGAATCCGGATGATGTGGGCAGGTCGGTTCATCGGGAAGAGTAGTAAGAATCCGGATGATGTGGGCAGGCTGGTTTACCGGGAATAGTAGTAAGAATCCGAATGATATAGGCAGGTCGGTTCATCGGGTAGAATAGTAAGAATCCGAATGATGTGGGCAGGTCGGTTCATCGGGAAGAGTAGTAAGAATCCGGATGATGTGGGCAGGTCGGTTCATCGGGAAGAGTAGTAAGAATCCGAATGATATAGGCAGGTCGGTTCATCGGGAAGAATAGTAAGAATCCGAATGATGTGGGCAGGTCAGTTCAACGGGAATAGTATTAAGAATCCGGATGATGTGGGCAGGTCGGTTCATCGGGAAGAGTAGTAAGAATTCGGATGATGTGGGCAGGCCGGTTTATCGGGAAGAGTAGTAAGAATCCGGATGATGTAGGCAGGTCGGTTCAACGGGAAGAGTAGTAAGAATCCGGGTGATGTGGGCAGGTCGGTTCAACGGGAAGAGTAGTAAGAATTCGGATGATGTGGGCAGGTCGGTTCATCGGGAAGAGTAGTAAGAATCCGGATGATGTGGGCAGGTCGGTTCATCGGGAAGAGTAGTAAGAATTCGGATGATGTGGGCAGGTCGGTTCAACGGGAAGAGTAGTAAGAATCCGGATGATGTAGGCAGGTCGGTTCAACGGGAAGAGTAGTAAGAATCCGGATGATGTAGACAGGTCGGTTCATCGGGAAGAGTAGTAAGAATCCGGATGATGTGGGCAGGTCGGTTCATCGGGAAGAGCAGTAAGAATTCGGATGATGTGGGCAGGTCGGTTCAACGGGAAGAGTAGTAAGAATTCGGATGATGTGGGCAGGTGGGTTCATCGGGAAGAGTAGTAAGAATCTGGATGATGTGGGCAGGTCGGTTCAACGGGAAGAGTAGTAAGAATTCGGATGATGTGGGCAGGTCGGTTCATCGGGAAGAGTAGTAAGAATCCGGATGATGTGGGCAGGTCGGTTCATCGGGAAGAGTAGTAAGAATTCGGATGATGTGGGCAGGTCAGTTGAACGGGAAGAGTAGTAAGAATCCGGATGATGTGGGCAGGTCGCTGGGATCAAAGAGAACAGAAGCGATGAAGCAGCGAGGCCACAAAAGGGGGTAATCCGCAATTAAGTTGGGAAGATTGCAGTAAAGGGATGTTGGGGACGGTGGAGACGGCAGAAATGTGGTATAAAAGGCTGCCGACATGGAGTAGTGGAAATGACAACACCCAAAGCAGTGGGCAGCACAACCTCACAACCTCACTCCTTTATAAAGGGAACTACGAGGAATACCAGTGACGTGCCAAGGATCTCGCAAACGGAGAGGTCAAAGAGGGAAGGGTGGGCCAATCTTAGTCACCCTTAGTGTACCATGCTGCCACGTAGCGGCGCAACAGATTACACAAAAAAAAATTGAGCCCCCCTCCCCAACCCCCAATATGCCACTGCCTACACCCAAGAGTAACTACTCACCTCGTAAGTGGTATCGATGTTAATTGCTTCGTCGCCGCAGAAGTTTATGTTGCTGTTCAAGTCGAAGTTTTCGTCAGCGAGCAGGTCTGAGAGATAGCCGACGACGTGGAATGTTCCCTTCAGGTCGACGATGCAGGTCTTCTTGTGCACGAGAGTCGCCAACAGGTCGTATCGTGACGACTCGTTGATGTACGGCAATGGTTTCACCTGTATCCCCGCTCCTGACCCGGGCACAGATGCAATACTGGACTACGTCTTCCGAACTACCGTCAACATTTTCACCGGTTTTGGCTAGTATTAATAATAATATAATATAACATAGTGGGGCGCGGTGGTCGAGTGGTACAGCGTCGGACTTTTCGGTCGAAGGGACCGGGGTTCAAAACCACCTGTGTTGTGGACTCAGAGTGGTGGTCTCTATCTCTAACCCACCAATTCCCGGCACGTGAGAGGCGCCGAACGACAGAATCATCAACATAATGATGTTGGCCGTTTAATGGAAGAAAATATATATATATCCAGCCCCAGATGTTCCCATCCCGTCCAAGAACCTCCTCGTCCAGCCCCTGACGCTCCCCATCCAGTCCAAGAACCTCCTCGTCCAGCCACTGACGCTCCCCACCCAGTCCAAGAACCTCCTCGTCCAGTCCCAGACGCTCCCCATCCAGTCCAATAACCTCCTCGTCCAGCCCCTGACGCTCCCCATCCAGTTCAAGAACTTCCTCGTCCAGCCCCAGACGCTCCCCATCCTGTCCAAGAACCTCCTCGTCCAGCCCCAGACGCTCCCCATCCAGTCCAAGAACCTCCTCGTCCAGCCACTGACGCTCCCCATCCAGTCCAAGAACCTGCTCGTCCAGCCCCAGACGCTCCCCATCCAGTCCAAGAACCTCCTCGTTCAGCCCCAGATGCTCCCCATCCAGTCCAAGAACCTCCTCAACGAGCCCCAGATGCCACTGCAACACATTCAGAGTCGCCCGAAGCAGTCGCTTCAACTTCAACAAACACAGCCGAGGGTATCATCACACCGGAGGAAATCAGTCCATTCCTATAGGCACCACCACGTAAAAACAAAGGCGGAAGAAAGAAAGGTAAAACCATTATTCTGACAGACACTCCAATCAAGGAACAAATCAGGGCTGCTGAAGAAAAGAGGAAAAGAAGAAAGATAAACAAGGGAGCCGAAAGACAAAATAGCTAGAAAAAGCAGAAAAAAGCTGAAGCTTCAGTCTAAAGATGTGGTAGATGGAAACATTTTCAATGGGGAAGCAGATGAGAGAAGACGTTGTGTTGATGACGACAGTGCATCAGATTCTGGGGAACAGTTAATCAGAACTCCCCTTCAGCCCAAAATGGTAGCAGTTGGCAGTATATGAGTAACCGTGTTTTATAGAGAACAAGTTCCTCTATCATTTTCACCATGGAAATGAATGTATTTAAGCTAAAAAAATGCTGCAAAAGAAGATTTCCTATCCACTGTGCCCCGGTCTCCCCTACACTTTGCCCCGGTCTCCCCTGTACTGTATATTTAGAATTGTGTTACATTGCGATAAACTGCAATAAATACACAGAGTATCACGTTGATTGCACTGTGTGTACATGTAACATATTTGAAGGTTTACAGTGTGTCTCGTGTCATTTTTGGTAGAGTGATGACGAAAACTGAGACATTGCAAGAAGGGTCGAAACATACGTGCGTGCGTGTGTGTGCGTGCGTGTGCGTGCGTGCGTGTGTATGCGTGCGTGTGTGTCTGCATGGTTCAGGTGCGTTCCACTCACCGAACAGTTTCAGTATAAAGGCGTCCCGCACGAATTCCCACGCATCATCGTAGTTACACTCGGTGAGCGAGTTGTAAGTGTTATTGTCCATTAACACTGCCATCGTTGCATTCGGCGAATGCCACGCTCTCTTAACCGACCACTTTCGCGTTGCAGCGATGATCGACCATTTTATTAACAAAAGCAGCGCACGTGACACACATGACGTCATGTAATTTCCCGTGTTCAACGTAACTTTTATTTGTACTATTGTTGTTATTCTAGTATGCTTTCTTCTGTGCATGAGCCCCATTAATATTGCAAGAATGCATAACGCGTATACGTAGATATCGTAATGCATTCGTATATAGTACTAATAACAAAAGATAAAAGACTAGCCTGCTTTATTGTTGGTTAATATTATATGGCGTATTTATGGGAGGTAGTGAGACTTATTGTCTCACTGCCTCCCATAAATACGCCACTTTGTAATATCGTTGTGTTACATCACACTTACGTTATGTTATTACTTCACACTAGTTAATTGATATATGACCTAAGTGGTCCTTGTCATCGCGTCATTTGGGGAGTCTGAAGGATCTCCTACGTCATACTAATCTACTAACTTGTCATGTTATTGTATTATCGAAGTTTACTGCGAGTGAACACAGTTAATTCATTGAAGCGAATTACGTTTAAATTATCAGCGAGAGCAAACGTTGTCTTAAGTTCTTCTAATATTGAAAACACATTGCGCCGTCTGCAGGTGTGTGCCAGTGTTTATGCATAACAAAGCATCCTTACCTTACCTATATCCTATTCGGGTCTGGTGGTCCGTAAGGCTGCAAGGCACTTTCTCCAGCTCACTCTGTCTTTGGCCACGTGTTTGGCTTCGATCCAAAACTTCCAACTTCTTTGGGCGACCCACTTTCTGTTTGCCATCAGTTGTCCACGTTAGAGCCATCAGGTGTCCACGTTAGAGCCATCAGGTGTCCACGTTAGAGCCTTCAGGTGTCCACGTTAGAGCCATCAGGTGTCCACGTTAGAGCCTTCAGGTGTCCACGTTAGAGCCTTCAGGTGTCCACGTTAGAGCCTTCAGGTGTCCACGTTAGAGCCATCAGGTGTCCACGTTAGAGCCATCAGGTGTCCACGTTAGAGCCATCAGGTGTCCACGTTAGAGCCAGACAGAGGCTGTTTTCTTTCATTCTCAGGACGTGTCCAATTCTGTCTTCTGATCCTGACTTGTTTGTTTATCGTCTTTAGTTTGGTTTTAATTAAGATAGTTTATTTTGTCCCTATGTGTAACCAGTGGCGCATCTAGGATCTCGCAAAGGGGAGGCCGGGGCATGCAAGGTCATTTATTCACCTTACTACCATATAGCGGTGCAATAGAAAATACGGTAAAAGAAATGTATTAAGCCAAACGGGTGGGGGTGGCCTATCCCCCCAACTACGTCACTGTGTATGATCATCTAAACTTTAGTGTCCTATAGTCAAATTATTCACCCATAGTCAAATGTTTTTTAGTATAGTAACATTGATACCCACACACCCATTGATCAAATGAATGTAGCAAATCACGGCTTTATTATGTAATCATATCTAATCATACACATATATTGCTATAATAGTAACAGTATTTTTTCTAATTGATCGACATTCGTAAACATAACACAAGACCATACACATGTTACACGACGCGACAATAACTTAAAGACGAGACGAAATAATTGAATGACGCCACCAAAGGAACGATCAAACGCAGAACTATACACGTTCTGAATGTGCTATGTAATATGACAATATACCTTTTGTACATTAGGAAAATTTAAGTCATACATAGTCGGCATTCTACAGCACACACGGGCGGATCTAATGTAGTCAACTGGTACTATAACCCCTTGGAAAATAAACTGTTATGCATGTTTGGATAAATAGTGTGGTGAAATAGATTTGTGAATTATGAGCAACTACACTTTGGGAATACATTTACAAAATATTTCCACATCAGTTGAATCACCAACCAATATGTTATCTGCCCCCTTGTCAACATTTATGATCCGTCCACGTTGCAAACATATTGAGATTTCGACGCGCAGATGAATCATGTTTTCATGGAGTAACTTTCCAATGAACCACCATAGATGTGGATTAAATACACAATGCCAGGTCGTCGCTATCGTAAAATCATGTCACGTAGTGCAAACGATATCTAGTTAGCTTATTGACCGCCCAAATGGACAACGTTTATCTGTGTCAGTCGTTGGTCATGTGACGGGCGTATTATCAAAACCCGTAAGATTACGTTCCCCCGTGCATGCAATATAAACATGATGTTCACCCCCCCGAAACATTCACATCAAACAGACAACATGATGTTCACCCCCCGAAACATTCACATCAAACAGACAACATGATGTTCACCCCCCGAAACATTCACATCAAACAGACAACATGATGTTCACCCCTCCCCCGAAACATTCACATCAAACAGACAACATGATGTTCACCCCCCGAAACATTCACATCAAACAGACAACAGTCAAAGTATATTAATAAAATGTGCTTCATTAAAATCTGTCTCGTTAAACAGTAGAATTTGCGTGTGTTTACATTGTTTTTGCACATTGTTTTTTTTTGTATATGTGTAGGTACACATACACGGACGCACATATATACGGACGCACACATACACGCACAACTCATCATATAATGTGACAGTTTCAGTGATCACTCCGTTGATTTTATACATAAACCTGACATTTTGCCTATTTCCGCCGTATTTCATACTCAGCTACACACGGACCCGTTTAATTAAGAATGTGAAATAATAAGTTGATTTAATATTATTTTAAATACATTTATAATCGTTTTAAAACAATTTCCGTTATTTTCTCATCAGCATTTATGCAGAAACTTCCCGTCCCGTCACGACGTTTAAACGCAAAACAGTTTCAGCACCAAATTGCCGAACATTGTATAAGATGTTTTGTCAGGGTCCATTATTATTTAAAAAGGTGCACTGATTTAAGTCCCACAAGAAAATCATCGAAACGGGCCTTAGCACAGCTAAATGGGAATGAACTCGTCTGGCATTCTATTCTCGGACACCATTATAGAGACACGGACGCTGACACTAACCAAAAGGACAAGGTAACTTAGTTGACAACAACGACAGTAACAAAAGTAACAACGACAACATACAACAACAACAACAACAACAACAACACAACAACACCGGTGTAGCCGTCTGAAATTGTGAGTCTCTCTGTAATGGGTTCTTGTGACAATATTCACATCGAGAGGTCTGGTACGTTTTGTACAACCATTGATGTCCTCTTGGACCAATCTGCCTGTAGGGCCTGCTTCTAACCGTTTACACCCATCGGCAGTGCGGCTAACGGCTTTGAAACGGATGAAACCCATTTCGGATAATGATAATGCTGGCTTATATACAAAGCTAACACAACTGACTCGGCGGATAACAGAATCGGGGATAATAGAATCAAATATATTGGCTGCGACGGAATCTTTCCTTATTCCTGCTGTATTAAAACTCGTCGCATAAGTGAATCAGGCGCTTAATAGAAACAAGCTCTGGCCCGAAATTATTCTATTAAGGGGAGTCTGACCCGATACAACCTCAGACATTACATCGGAAGAAACACGAAGGGAAATTTAAGACACCGAGGACGAGGCTATTCAATTTCACTATCCCACTCTCTCTGCCGCTGCACAGCCGACAACGCCAAGTTGATGAACTCGCCCGAATCGTCGCGTATAGACCGGGGTACGTCTACGAGCTCGGTCGGGATTGGAATGCACTTGTGATGATGCACTTCCGTCACGATGCGCTGCTTGAAACGCTCCCATCGGCCTGCCTCCCAGTACAGCCGCGAGAGGTCGCTCTCTTGCGGCATCGACGCCTCTAGATCTTCTCGCATTTTTGCTAATATCCCCATGTAACCGTAGCGCCAGAACATCAGTCGCGGCACCATGAGACACGTGACCGCCGAGCGTGAGATGATGTACGTGTTGGACAGGCGCTCTCCTGTTGAGGAAAACATGAATTATTTCAACCTCCGCGCATGCGTGAAAATCTATCATATCACCCCTGCCACGACTTACCGATTCTGCGCATCTTTCTTCATTTCATTTGGTAAACTCCTAACGTTCATCAAGAAATATCCCAATTTCAGTTGCGTGTAATTGTGGATAGAATCGTGCATTAATAATTTTACTAGAAACACCATAAAGTCCTGTTTTATATGAAACTATATTACGTCTCTCGAGTATACAAATGCTATGACGTAGCAAGTCGTAAACAACACTGGCTTTGCCCTACCTACTAATAGTTTAGGCCACTCCGCAACTGTCCATTTTGAATTTATAATAACCTTTTGTCAGTTGTGGTATGATGATCGACACCGTGGTTGGGAGTGTGAAATTATATATAACAATCATAGTATTATTATATGACATGGGCGCTTTATTTTACCGCGACTAAGATGGGAGAACGATGTGATGAGAGACTTGGCGGGATTGGAAGGGGAGTGGAGAACGAGAGCGATGTATGAGAGAAGGGTGGAGATGGGTGGTGGATACAGACAACAGTGAAACGGGACCGTTGACGGAAGGAGAAGAAAACAAAAATAAAGGACCAGTATCGCTACCAGCCTCACTAAGGACTCCAGGGACACAGCGGAGGGCGACGCCATCCTTTATTTGTCACTACTAAATTAGGTTCCTCTGAATGTCGTCGACGGGTCTGGATAATACAGTTATAATACAGTTGTAATATAGTTATAATACAGTTATAATACAGTTATAATACAGTTGTAATATAGTTACAATACAGTTATAATACAGTTGTAATATAGTTATAATAGAGTTATAATACAGTTATAATACAGTTATAATACAGTTATAATACAGTTGTAACATAGTTATAATACAGTTATAATACAGTTGTAATATAGTTATAATACATTTATAATACAGTTGTAATATAGTTATAATACAGTTATAATACAGTTATAATACAGTTGTAATACAGTTATAATACATTTATAATACAGTTATAATACGGCAACGAATAATACAACATGGCGGCTAGACCCGTCAGAGAGTACTAAAAGAGCGATGTACTATGTTGCGTGCGTTAGTAATTATACGTTTGTGCACGCACGCACGCACGCACGCACGCACGCACATACACGCACGCGCACGCACACTGAATTACAATATGAATTAATGGGGTTGAAAGAAGCTCACCTACACCGAAGAAGTGACCGCGGGTCAGTGTGCCGACCACCCACAGTCGTTTCTCCTCGGTCACTGTCGCGGCCGGCCTCCTCGACTTCGAGCATGACTGACGATGTGGCTGAAGACATGACTGACGATGTGGCTGAAGACATGACTGACGATGTGGCTGAAGACATGACTGACGATGTGGCTGAAGACATGACTGACGATGTGGCTGAAGACATGACTGATGATGTGGCTGAAGACATGACTGACGATGTGGCTGAAGACATGACTGACGATGTGGCTGAAGACATGACTGATGATGTGGCTGAAGACATGACTGACGATGTGGCTGAAGACACACGTTACACTGTCGGAAAGCGATAGTTTACGATTACGTAAAACCTGTTAAATAAATAAACCTTATCATTTATCGACCTTATTGAGCGTGAACCGTAAGTTGATTTTTGGCATGGACAGTCCATCGGGTGCCCGGACACCTGATGGACAGTCGGGTGCACCTGCTTCTATTTCAGGTGGATGTTTTTCGTCAAGTCAGAATCAGTTGTCGAGACACCGCGGGGCGGCGGCCGCCTGGAGCTTGTTCCTCAGATTAGGACATTTCTAACATACAAACCATGGACATTACAAATGCGATGTTGAAAGAAAATTTTTTTCCTTAGATGTGCATACTAATTGTCTCTTATCTTTTGGCATAGGAACCATAGTTCCTAGTAACACTGAGTCGGGGCTAAAACCATGTACCAACATACTGTTAAAAATTAATGCCGTCTGTCCCCAGTCATTCTGATTTCTCTCCCCCCTCTCCAATCCACCCCACCCTGCATTACCCTTTATATTTTGTAGTTTACAAGAAGCAAATGAATGGTTATTGTCACTTCATTGTTTTGTGATTTTCCACTGGTCAACTGGTATTGTGATGATTGCAGGCTTGGGAACCAGTGTGAAACGTAATCGCTTTAAGCTGCTTCGAGAAGCACTTGGCTATACAAAAGATTATACAGAGCAAAAGTATTGTCACAACAGGGGAGCATATCCAGTAGAAGGTCATGTCTGATATGCTAACAGGTGTTTTTATTCCACCAACCCTGACTAGGCTTGTAAAAGGTAAAAAAGGTATTTAGTCCTAGAGTTTTAGGCAAAAATACCATGGAGCCTGAAAGTTCAATACAAAAACTCCTTGAGGAATTCTTGTCGTTTATCTTACAGTATGTTTCTCCGGAACACAAGCTTAGTCATCGTCAAAAAGGTCGAGCAGCTCAGCTTGGACTTCCGAAAGATGCACGACCAAAACATCCGATGGTGCTGTCTAACTTGGAAGACGACACATTTATGGTGTGCAGACCATAAATACCAAAAAGCGTTGTAAACAGTTAGGTACTGAACGTGCGCACAGTGAAGGTATACAAAGTGAGGATCATGATTTAATCAGTTCATGCAGTGGCAAACTTAGCTAATTTCTCCACAAAGTGGCAAAGGAAGCTCGAATACGTGATAAAAAAGTTGCTGCCTGAGGACAGTCGAAACAAATGTATGGACCGACGAATGAATCGTTGTAATGCACAGGAGTTGTTTCCACGAATCTACCCAGTGGTGTGTAGTAATACTGAGTCGGGGCTAAAACCATGTACCAACATACTGTTAAAAATTAATACCGTCTGACCCCAGTCATTCTGATTCCCGCCCCCCTTTATTTTTGTTTACAAGAAGCATATGAATTGTTATTGTCACTTCATTGTTTTGTGATTTTCCACTGGTCAACCGACGAATGAATCGTTGTAATACACAGGGGGTGTTTCCACGAATCTACCCAGTGGTGTGAATCAAGGTGTTCGAATTGATCACTTAAGTTCAAACCAGAATTTATTGAATATTCCGGACAGTCAGTGGGAGTATGAATTTGTGAAATATTCTACACATTTAAACAAAGACAACTAGCCAAGCTATTTGGTTTATATTTTGCAGTTTATAATATACAGCGCATTTTTTTTTTACTTAATTCTGGTCCATTTAACGGTGTATTTTCTACGTGAAATGGGGGCTTGGTATATTTGGATTCGAAATCAGTACATTTTGTTAACGGGGAAATTGCAGTTGGGCAGTAGATTTGGACGAGAAAGTGGTAGAGCAGCAGATTTATTAAACTGGGAGAAAAGGCTTGGCACCTCGGGCAAGACAACTACCTTGCATAGCTTGGCCATGTGGTAGACGGAGCGCCCGTACTGGTCGGACTCCTTGCGCAGTTTGACGACACGCACTAGTCGACACTCACCGGACACGACGAAGTTGACATTCTCGGAGGAACGCATGCTCTTTACCTGAAGCACCTAGAAAACACCGTCACGTGGACGTTTGACGTAGTTCGCGTAACTGGGAAACAAACAAACACACAAAGTACCGCCACAAAATGTTATAGTATAGATGTGTACCTTGTTTGGGGGGTAGTCAACGAGTTTGCTTCCTCTGCATGTTAGTTCAATCTCGTGTTGTGTCCACGTACTGAACTGAGGGATCCAACTGAACGTCTTCAGTCGATCACGAATCTCCTTGTAGTGGGTGAAACGTAACACCCTTTCGTAGTCGCTTTTGTTGATGCGCAGGAATTCAGAATCGCCTGTTGGACGAATGATGGATTAAAGATGCGTGTTACTGTCGACAGCAGCGCTCCTACCACCCCTAGCGGCATGATCTACGTTTTTAGACTATGTTTTTGCTTGCACAATAGTTACGGAACATTGTATATACATTTCAGGAAACAATGATGATTTTTGTTTTAAGAGTTATATTTGTCTTTAAGGGTGTAGACAAATGTGTAAACATATGAATTCAAGAAAACTACCAAAGACATTCTGCATATATTCTTGGGAGACTTGTATTAGTGAATAATGATTCAAAATGTATTTAAATGTGAATTGCAAATGATTACACCCATCAGTGGAAGATTCCATTCAACCTCATGAAAATAAATGTTTGTTACAGTTAAAACTGATAAAAAAAATACATTATAGCTTATGTTTAGTTATCATGTCGGGCAACTGGTAACCTTAACTTCCTTGGTATGTAGTGATTCGGATCGCAGGATCCGTTTGGTTCCTCAATGAAATAATCTCGTTTTCCAATTCACAGTTTACAAGTATAATGCTTCATTCACCCAAGTTAAGAGGCGCACACCGAAAACAAGTCTACGTACATTCCCCTGGCGAATGGCCAACAACGCCGCAATCATCTTGCAACATTACTAGAGGGATCAGTTACACTTCCTGGTGTGTTACAGGTGTGTTACGAATGTAGGGCACAGTAATTTTAGATGTGTAATTTTTAAAAAATCATATGATCTGACATGACTGCATTTGAGCAGGCACATTGGCCAGTTTGCTGGTAGAACATGTTGACAGTGTAACTGTGGATTTTTAGATGATTTTAATAGGCGGAAGGATTTTTGGCAATTTTTTTCGCCACGAGGTACGTATGCGTAGTAATTCATACAGAAATTGGTAAAAAAAAATTACGGGTATGGCACGTTCATGCATTTTAAATGAGTTAGAAGTATGAGACTCTGACTAAACTCGATCAGCATGTGAATGAGATGATGACAACTGCAGGTAAGAAGTTTCTTATAATCGTGCAAAACGTTAACATCGCCAATGGAAAACGTAATTGGCTGAACTCTAGAGTACGCACTGAGTGTGTGTCGTGTTACTAACTGGGGTATGACATCCGACCTTTGCAGATGATTGTGGCCTGTCTCTTCGTGTTGTGGGTGAGAGCCAGATCGCCAAAGGTACCGCCTTCGTGTAGTTCACCCACCGTCTTCGTGACCAGGCGACCTGCGGAACAAACGCAGTTCATACTACCAGTGTTAATGCACATAAAGCGTATCGATTCAACGAACAGGGAATTAGCGCTGTGCAAATGTCTTGAGTGTAAACTCTCCATGTTACAATACGACGAAGAGGCTTTGCTGTGTAAGAATGCAATGTGTAAAAAACATGATAACGAATTATCTAGAGTATACAACGACATACTACATATGTGCATAGAATCGTCAGAATGTAAACCTACCACCTGTCCTAAAAACAACCTTAATTCAGGTGGTGGCAGAAGGAAACTTCCTGGGTGGTCTAAAGAAGTTGAACACCTGAAGCAGGAGGCTATATTCTGGCATCGACAGTGGCGAGCTGTGGGAAAGCCTCACTAGGGTGACATTACAGAAATGAGACGTGTAACAAGAGCTCGGTATCATAGGGCTGTTAGACATATTATGAGAGAGGATGATAGAATACGTCCTAAGATGGCTGAAGCCATTAGCGAAAATAGAAACCAGGACTTGTGGTCTGAGGCGCGCCGGGTAAAGGGCAGAAATAAATTCTTGCCTTCAAGTATTGATGGTGCGGTGGGTGATGAAGAAATAGCACAACTTATTTCTGATAAATATAATCACCTTTACAACAGTGTGTCATATGATGTTGATGAGATGAATGTTATAAATACGGAGATTAACAAGCAGATTAAAGAAAATGTTGCGTGTGATATATAAGTTGATGAGGTTATGGAAGGTGTCCAGCGACTGAAGCTGGGTAAGTCGGATGGTGAAGAGGGTATTAATTCTAATCATAACCATGGTCCGAAAATACTCTTTGTGCTGTTAGCATTAATGTTTAACAGTATGTTGGTAGATGGTTTTAGCCCCGACTCAGTGTTACTAAGAACTATGGTTCCTATACCAAAAGATAAGAAACAATTAGTATGTACATCTAAGGAACAAAATGCTGTTGCAACATCGCATTTGCAATACGGTTTTAAACAAAATATGTCCACTACTCACTGCACATATGTTATGATGGAGACAATCAGTTATTATAATACAAATGGCAGTAATGTGTCTGCACTCATGTTAGATGCCAGCAAAGCATTCGACAAGGTCAATTATTGTAAGCTTTTTAGAGTACTTCTAAAACGTAAGGTATCACTCCTGGTATTAAGGTTACTGCTGCATATGTATACTAAACAAAAACTTCAAGTAAGATGGGGCTCTAGTATGTCATCCCAGAGTCAAACAGGGAGCAATCCTCTCTCCTATTCTCTTCTCCATAAACATGGATGGATTGTTTGAACAGTTAGACAAGAGTGGCGTGGGATGCCACATGGGCAACCACTATACGGGTTGCATTGGATACGCAGATGATCTCACTTTGCTAACACCCACAAGATCTGGGCTCAAGGTTTTAATCGATATATGCGAAAAATATGCACACGAATACTGTGTAAATTTTAATGGTACTAAGAGTAGATATTTGATTTTTAGAGGTCGTAATTGTAAACCCGACAACAGAATGTGTTTTTTAATGACACTGAGTGGTATAGTATCCAAGATGCTGTACATCTGGGCCATCATATATCCGTTGTTAATAAGGATAGTTTAGTTGCTGATGCCACTGCCAAATTCTGGAGAGGGTATAATATGTTCACGGCCGATTTCGGTCATATTAAGACGAATGTAAAATGCAATTTATTTAAACAATATTGCTGCTCTTATTATGGAGCCCGACTATGGGATCTTCAGAGTAAGAGTGTTGGCACTATTTGCACTGCATGGCGAAAAGCGCTTATAAAGTTGTGGGGGCCAGCGCCGCTTACACACGGTGATGTTATAGCATTGTTATCGGATAGTTTGCCATTTTTGGTAATCTTAAAGCAAAGGTTCTCAAAATTTATTCATAAAGCCATGAGCCACAATTCACCGATTATATACAGTGTTGCTAAGTTGTCCATTGCAAACCCATGGTCAAATTGTAGCGCAAATTACCGTCATATCCTAAATGAATGTGATGCAATGTATGACGTGTCTGTGTATGATATTGGCCGTGTGTGGCAGGCTGGTTTGTCTAACGTAACAATATCAAATGTGAACATTTTATCGGAAATGTTAGACATCAGTAATGGTTTTAAGACATGTAATATTTTAGACGATGATGATGTCAACTGTATTATTACGGACATTACTGTATTTTAAAGAATGTACAATTGCCATTTTTAATGTGCGAAAATAAAGATTTTGTTTGCATTATTATCATTAAACACTTCATCCCGTTTCTTTTTGTAACATGTATGTTATCTCTACACGATATATTTACAAAAAACAGTGGTGTTCTGCGTATTGTCTGCAGTCCGTTGTGAGTTGTTCGTGTCTTAAGTGGCTCACTACTGTATCACGTGACTCACCCAACACGTCGACTAGTTTGATGCGCACTAAGACAGCGCCGCTGACGATGAAGTAGAAGTCGGTGGCAATGTCACCTTGGTGTAGTATCACACGGCCGTCCTCATACACTTCATACTCGATGACCTTCGTCAGCTCCTTCTTCAACTTCAGGCTGTATTTGTTGAAACACTTTAGTCGGTAGACCACCTCCTGTAATGTGGGCGACAACAGAGAATAATCATAAATATAACAGACTTGTTGATTCGATTCGTAGGTGTCGACTCGAGTCGCACTCGAGTCGCACTCGAGTCGCCCATTTTCAAGACTTGCGACCTGATTTCGAATTCAGAGAGATGACTTCATTGACTTGAGACTTGATTGCCAGTTTGTGACTCGGCTGTACGTAGCACGAGACCAGGTGTTGTGACAGGCTGTACGTAACACGAGACCAGGCATTGTGAAAGGCTGTACGTAACACGAGACCAGGTGTTGTGACAGGCTGTATGTAACACGAGACCAGTTGTTGTGACGGGTTGTACGCAACACGAGACCAGGTGTTGTGACAGGCTGTACGTAACACGAGACCAGGTGTTGTGACAGGCTGCACCAAATGCAATAATTATTATGTGCTTATTATTATTGGCTAATGATGTAGCGGTGCAGTGTCCGCCTAAATTTCCCGCTGCAGATCACTGCAGACAAACCACAACAACCGTGGCGATTATATGAACCCTCTTGACTTGGGACTTGACTTGGAATTCAGAGAGATAACTCGAGAGTTTACTTGGAGGTCATTGCCTTTCGATTTGACTTGACTTGCAGGTCAATGACTTCAGACTTAGCTTGCAGGTCAATGACTTGCGATTTGACTTGACCTGCAGGTCAATGACTTGAGACTTGCCTTGCTGACGGACGTCAATAAAAACAGCGCGTTAGCCAAAAGAAAGGTGTGCTTCACCGTAAATTAAGTTCGATTCTGCTGGCTCGGGTAGTTCACGCAAGCGTCGTTCTTGAAGACAACACCGAACTGGTCGAATCACTGGAGCATAGACTGAGTTTATTTAACACACATATTACAGACGCATTGTCAAGGAAGTGGATTAAGCAGTCCCGATGCAACGGGTGTTTTGTTAACAAATGGACCGACTTCTTCAACTTGTATTTTCCTTCCCCGTTTATATATACTTTTACCGAACGTACCGGCCACATCAGGTGTAGCAGAACTTCATTTAGCGCGCCATATTTCTATAATAACGACTGCACTGCCAGGGCGAGTGCGTCACGACAGCGAGCGGCCGCCGAGGATTTACGGTGAAAGGCAATTAAAAGAAGCCACGTCTTGCGATTTTTTTCGAAAAGTAATTTTAGTTTCAGATTATTTTCAAAGGTCTCTCCTCAAATCGATGTTTTCGCTCGTACCATTTATATTGATTTTGCGAAAAGCCAAACCTACTTAGTATCCACTACGACATGCTAGCTCGTTTGTGCAACTTGTTATGTAGTTTTAATGAAATAATCATACAAGATATTTAATGATTTAATATTAGACAAACATCAACTGGAGTGAAAATGGAAACATCACAAACTTCGATTCTAGACACAATTTTAGCAGTTTACGTGGTTGACTTTACTTGTTCTCACGAAAGACACAGTTGGTTGAAGGCTAAAGGTCGGCTCCGTACTGACTAAGTTTCCAGATGTAACGACCAAAGTCAATTCGTTCGACGATTTCAACAAAAGTACGCACTTTTGTATTAAATCGACAGCGGATATTACTGATGCTATGCACACACCACATAGTTTGTGCAACAACCGGTTTCGCGATCGGATAAATCAGTTGAGATGGAGTTTTAAGTAATGATCACCAAAATTAATTGTGGAGTGATCCAGCCCGGTCCGCCCGCCGCCTGACCTGACCTGACCTGCAGTCGTCGGACGTCCTCCTCTGTGCGCTCGGCGGGAGCCTTGCAGAGTATCTCCCGGACTCGACCGGTCAATCGGCCGGACACACGTTTGTTCGTCTTGAACTCTTCCGCGTTGAAGATGAGCTGTTCAGTTTCGCCGTCTGTGTCGACCTTTTAACGAAATAACTTTATCCATTCACAATCACCGTCATGAGGGGGGTGTGACGGGGATCTCAACCTCCCATCTCCCACCTGTTGGGGGTGTGACGGGGATCTCAACCTCCCATCTCCCACCTGTTGGGGGTGTGACGGGGATCTCAACCTCTCATCTCCCACCTGTTGGGGGTGTGACGGGGATCTCAACCTTCCATCTCCCACCTGTTGGGGGTGTGACGGGGATCTCAACCTCCCATCTCCCACCTGTTGGGGGTGTGACGGGGATCTCAACCTCCCATCTCCCACCTGTTGGGGGTGTGACGGGGATCTCAACCTCCCATCTCCCACCTGTTTAGGGGTAACCACAGTGCAAGCCGTTTCTATAAAAGTCGGTTGTCCGTAGTGGATGGAAGATCAGCCACTTCAACATCACAGTCACACAGATCAGTTTGGTGTATGTTTTTTCTTTCTTTCGCTCTGTTTTTCTTGCCGTGAGGCGATGTCCACGAGATGTCCACGAGATGTCCACGATTAACCACGAGATGAATATGATAAAGGTTCTTCTTTGTGGCGAGAGCGGTGATATTGTGGCGATAGCTAGTTGGCGTCACAGTCCAGTCACATTCAGTCTCATTCACAGTCAATTTTCGTAATACAATAACATGATAAAATAACATGACAAGTGAGTATCGAGATTGGTGTGATTTAGGGGATCTTGTAGAAACCCAAAATGGACTTATGGCGAGGACCACCCAATGTAGAACTAGTGCGAGAAAATAACGTAAAGTATGTGTGACGCAGCACTTATTTGTGCTATATAAACATTTGCAATTACTACTATCAAATGGCAAAACAGTATTAACCAAATATAGTGAAGTGCACAGCTCAATAATGTACCACAGAGCGAGTGTGATTGAATAAATGTGTGTTATATAATTACACGAGGATTATTACGTGTAAGATAAGGTTATCTATTGAAAATGCGTAAAACAATTAAAATATAACTTGACCATATGTAAGTAGTGTGGAGCAGATTGCGATGGGCAGGACACATACAGAGAATGAGCGCCGAGATTGATCAAGAGAGCAAAAGAAAGAGAAGAGGTCGTAGAAGGAGAAGTGGAAGATCGACATTAATATAGACGTATAGTGTTAGGAGATCTAAAAATTAATCATGGGTGAACAGCCGAGAATTACAGATGATCGCGATAGATGGAGATGATTCGTCGAGAGGGTGGAACAGACAAAGTGATGTGACCCCACCCCACAAGGGAAAAGATCGCGATAGACGGAGACGACTCGTAGAGAGGGGCGGAACAGATTAAGTGATCCCCACCCCACAATGGAAACGGGCGGAGAAGAAGAAGACGAATATAGTGATAGATACCTTGACGACGAAGGCACTACTCTGGTCTATATCGTCCTCCTGTGTTACGGCAAACGTCTTCTTCCACATGATATTCGTGCGGACCCGTTGTGCCATCAGGTGGAAGCGTTGCTGTACGTTGCTGTGCTCAGTGCCCCATTCGTCGCCTTCGTCATGTTCCTGAGATGTACAACAGGATGGCTCATATGACAGCCACAATTTACTCTTAATAGGAGTCTTTATAACTTATAACATATGGTGTATGTGTGTGCATGTGTGCGTGCGTGCGTGCGTGCGCACATTCTATGTCAGGCCGGCATCCAGTAGCATGTTATATATTACACAGGAAAGCAGGCCCAATGACATGTATCTAATGGCCGATTTTATAGCTTCTACTATAACACTTCACCTTATAATCTCTATAGAGGTTCATTGCAACATCGTCATCTGAATCCTTCCACAATGGCAATGGTCGCGCCATTATACGCGTCTTACGGTGTAAGCGAGACTGGACGGAGAGCCCAAAGTTTCTGGTGAATTGCGATGGGCAACTTTACTTTACGTTCACAAACCCGTACCAAGCAGAGTTGCTGACGGTGTCGAATGTTTATATAAGGTGTGTAAAGGCCACGAACGCCGACGTCGACGGCGGTCCCTATTGCAACTCACAAATATCTCGTCAGATGAACAATCTCCGGTCTCTTTTCAGATCTGGGTTTATTGCGATTTGTGACAATACTGTTAAATCTTGTTAAATCCGTAACAGCATGACGCACAGCAACAGCAGCAACAGCAACGGCAGCTATAACGTATGCAGCAGTTTCTGCTGCAAAAAAACTACGACAACATCAGCAACAACATAATTGCTAGAGCTACTTACAAAGTTAGGTCCGGAGTCGAATTCGTATTGAGAGTAATCGGTGGATGACATTTCCCTCGTCTCTGGACATTTCGAATATTTGCGACCCTAGTCGGACAAAACTATGTCATCCTCATTAGTCCTTCTGGTATAATAGTTTACAATTACTGGTCCACATAATTACGTGTAGAAAGTTCACTGAATTGACAAATTCACAACGTGCCAGGCAGACAGACATACATTTTGTCAGCAGATTAACCAAGCGTCCACCTTGACAAGTAAATAATTAATTAAGACTCCCGCGCTGTCAGACAGGCAGGCAGGCGGCCAGACAGGACGCAGGCAGGCAGACAGGCGGGCAGGCAGGCAGCCAGGCATACATGCAGACATGCAACCAGGCAGACACCCACCTTGTAGAGTTCGTTGACAATAGATTTGAGGTGCCTGGTCACGACGACGGACGGATGGCCCGACGATCTCTCGGCGATGTCGAACGTGTAATCACTCAGGAAGGGCCGACCATTCAGACTCAAGCCTGCAAAATTGCGGCAGCAAAGTTTTTTTCGATTTCATTTAAATGCTACATATGCTGAAAGATTGCATTTGCAACACTTCTACTAAAAATCTGCATCAACGTATTTATCATATTACTACTTTTGTAAACCTGTCAATTCATTGTGTAGTTGTTCCACGGGATTTCAAACAAGCTCTTGTAAATCCTCTTATAAAAAAACAATTATCGTCCTATCTCCAATCTCAGTTTTTTTTTCAAAAGAATTACAAAAAATAGTTGCTAATCGGCTTCATGGACATATTTATAAACATCACTTATCAAATGATCTACAGTCTGTATATAAACGATTTCACTCTGCCGAAACGGCTCTTCTTAAGATACACAATGATATAGTTGACAACATAGCCAGTGGCAACGTCAATGCACTCACTTTACTAGATATCTCAGCTTCTTTCAACACGATTCCGATTACAATCCTTTTACAACGCCTTCATGGACATCTTGGCATTTCTGACATAGCTCTTCAGTTGTTCAAACAATATTTTTTACATACATTTACATATCTGGCGCACTATCCCGCCCACAACACCTTCCATTCGAAGTCCAGCAAGGATCCGTCCTTGGTCCTGTTCTGCTTAGCTTATATACTACATCTCTCAGCCAAGTTACTACTAATCATAATCTTAGACATAACATGTATGGTGATGAAACACATGTTTACATATCACTTTCACAATCAAATGCACAAGAATCTGTTTCGACTTTAAGTGATTGTCTTACTGGTATCTTATTTTGGATGGAATCAAGTAAGCTGAAGCTTAATCCAAATAAAACAGACCTTATTGGCACTAAGCAACAACGAAATATGGTCATCAGCCATTTTCCAGTTAAACATCCCCTTAGATACTGTTTGTAATCTAGGTGTTGTGTTTGACAGTGACTTTCGCCAGCATATTTCACAAGTATACAAACTCTATTTCTGTCATATACGTGACCTCAGTCGAATATGGCGTCACATGTATTTTTTACTGCTAAAACAATGTCAGCAGCACTAATTAGCAGCCGACTTGACTATTGTAATTCACTACAAAACAACATTGCTAAAAAGTCTAAATTTCAACGAGTACAAAATTGTTTGGCACGTGTGGTATTCAGGGTGCCTCATTTTTCGTTATCACTATCACTACCTTTTACTTATTGAATATTTGTTTAAAAATGTCCATTCTTACATATTGTGCTCTATCTATCTACACAACAACCACCCTGCCTGGCCAATCTCCTGCATCTTTTAGATACTCCTCAGATCATCCATTTCACAACAACTTGTTAACTTGCTTGGGCAAACGTGCTTTCTCAGTCGCTGCGCTTAGGGTTTAGAATAAACGCCCCATAACTTTGATAACACCTGAAATTATAGTTACTTTCCGAAAAAAACCTCAAGATATATCTATTCCAAATTGTATTTCTACTATAAACCTTCGGTGATCCCTCGTTCTGAGAATGACTTTTGCGCGTCCCTCTTCACGATTATGCTGTGTGTGTATGTGTGTGCGTGCGCGCGTGCGAGCGAGCGTACGTGTGTGCGTGCGTGAGTGCGTGCGTGAAGTATGAAGTACGTACGGTATACGTGAACACCATCGCGGACTCACGACTGTATGTCCGCAATATGGCCACCTGATAACCCCTTTGTAGGGCTTTTATTTATGCGGGACCTACTTTTGTTTATAAATGTCCAACCCAAACGCCACACATGTCCAAGTGAATACTCTCACGCCAGTCGATTCTATGAAACTGACATTTGTCAGCTGGGACACCTTCTAGAAGAGGGCCGTGTCAGATTAAATGATCATAGAATGATCTTTACAAACTGCCAAGTTCTGTATATTACGGCATAACTGGTCATGCATGGACTATCTTGTCACATTGTTGATGCGACAATTGGATTCTTTATCCTTGAAATTGTAGATTTTGCTTTTGAAATTCTTTTTTCTTTTTTCTTTCCTAATCCTGGAGTGGGCTTAGATTTGACACCAACGTATACTCTGCATCTCGCTAGAAGGCTAAGACCAAACAACAGCGGTACATGTTTGCGAAGCCCTCTACGCAGGAACAGCTGTAGTTTTTTCTCCAATATATGCACAGCTTCTGGCCTCAAAATCAGCGTCAAAAAGACCGTCATCGTGAGCCACGGGACGCTAGAAGCCACAATCACGCTCAATAATGAAGCACTCGAAACTGTGGAGAGCTTCTCATAGTTACGTTCCATCATGTCTAGCACGTTCACGCTTGACAATGAACTAAATACACTACTAGGTAAAGCTGTAAAATACTTTTGAAGACTCAAAAACGGTATGAACCAACAAGAGTCTGACATCGAAAATAAAACTGAAAGCGTGTTATGCGTGTGCACACTATTGAATGGTACGGATACGTGAACAGCCTACTGCAAACAGGAGTGGGAACTAAACAGCTTTCGTCTACGCTGCTTGGTGTACAGTGGTGCATTTAGGGGGAAGCCAGTAGGCGACGCCCCCTGGCTTAAATGTTGAGATTATGTCCCCGTATTTTTCCGTTGCGCCGCTACATGACAGGTAACTAGGCTTGTCCCCATTGTCCTCCCCCCTTTGTCCTCCCCCTTTGCCTTCCCCCTTTGCCCTCCCCCTTTGTCCTCCCCCTCTGTCCTCCCCTTTTGTCCTCCCCCTTGTCCTCCCCCTTGTCCTCCCCCTTTGTCCTCCACCTTTGTCCTCCCCTTTATCCTCCCCTTGTCCTCCCCCTTTGTCCTCCCCTTTATCCTCCCCCTTGTCCTCCCCCTTTGTCCTCCCCTTTTGTCCTCCCCTTTGTCCTCCCCCTCTTGCGGGATCCTACATCAGCAGTGTTGGTGCATGATGAGATACTCCCTAAACAGCTCATCACATCACTGGGAGGTAGCACTGACCCCACAGATCGAGATCACCAGCTCTGTGATGCGTGAAATTGCAGGACAAAGTCACGAACCTCGAGATTCTGCAACGCTGCAAGTCAACATCACTGAGCAGCATTCTCAAACAGAGACGACATCTTAGGTATGCACAGCGGATGATCCCGAAGATCATTATCTATGGGGAGTTAACTGAAAGCAAACGCCCAGTTGGCAGACCTAAAGCATTGACCCTCTGCACGGGAACATAGTTGTAGAAGACCGATCTACCTGGAGAGCCAGTCTTAATGGCGGTTCTGCTGTTGACATCGAAGCGTACCGCACTAACCAGGAGATCAAGCGTGCGCAGCGTCATGCTGGCCATTTACAGAAATGAAGCAGCTAAGACAAGCGTTGTCTCACGATGTAGAAGCTGAGCATTATTATATCACAGCGTTTCAAAAATCCACGGGTGGGTAAATATCTAAGAACACTGAAAAAAAATTCTAAAGCTGGAACCCGACTATGATAATTACACTTAAACACTCAAAAAATAAGAATAAGCAGAACCTTCACTGTGCGTAGCACTCCGTTCTTGCGCTCTATCAACAAGAAACGCCATAACCTAAGAAATCGCTCTCTCAACAAGAAACGCCATAACCTAAGAAATCGCTCTATCAACAAGAAACGACATAACCTAAGAAATCGCTCTATCAACAAGAAACACTATAACCTAAGAAATCGCTCTATCAACAAGAAACGACATAACCTAAGACATCGCTCTATCAACAAGAAACGCCATAGCCTAAGAAATCGCTCTATCAACAAGAAACGCCATAACGCTCTATCAACAAGAAACGCCATAATCTAAGAAATCGCTCTATCAACAAGAAACGCCATAACCTAAGAAATCGCTCTATCAACAAGAAACGAAATAACCTAAGAAATCGCTCTATCAACAAGAAACGAAATAACCTAAGAAATCGCTCTATCAACAAGAAACGAAATAACCTAAGACATCGCTCTATCAACAAGAAACGAAATAACCTAAGAAATCGCTCTATCAACAAGAAACAACATAACGCTCTATCAACAAGAAACGCCATAATCTAAGAAATCGCTCTATCAACAAGAAAAGAAATAACCTAAGACATCGCTCTATCAACAAGAAAAGCCATAACCTAAGAAATCGCTCTATCAACAAGAAACGAAATAACCTAAGAAATCGCTCTATCAACAAGAAACGCCATAACTTAAGAAATCGCTCTATCAACAAGAAACGCCATAACCTAAGACATCGCTCTATCAACAAGAAACGAAATAACCTAAGAAATCGCTCTATCAACAAGAAACGCCATAACCTAAGAAATCGCTCTATCAACAAGAAACGCCATAACCTAAGACATCGCTCTATCAACAAGAAACGCCATAACCTAAGAAATCCCTCTATCAACAAGAAAAGCCATAACCTAAGACATCGCTCTATCAACAAGAAACGAAATAACCTAAGAAATCGCTCTATCAACAAGAAACGCCATAACCTAAGAAATCGCTCTATCAACAAGAAACGCCATAACCTAAGACATCGCTCTATCAACAAGAAACGAAATAACCTAAGAAATCGCTCTATCAACAAGAAACGAAATAACCTAAGAAATCGCTCTATCAACAAGAAACGCCATAACCTAAGAAATCGAAGACAAAGCGGAAACAGTATTAAAACATGGCTACATGTGGTTGTCGTGGTCAGATTGGTTGTTTTTTAACGAAAAATCTTCGACTGTTCTTAGTCATACAGTACGCAAGATATTTGCTGCTTAGGTATGTCCACCAAACAGTGTTTAGTAAAGCGGCCATGTTGACAGTGTTGTGCAAAACGGCCCTCTTGACAGTGTTAAGTTAAGCACCAGATCAATGCCCGTGGATAAAATTCAACAATCAAGAAAGGAACTCCAAATGGACCTTTCTGTGAATACAGGTGAATACCCGTGAATACAGGTGAATACCCGTGAATACAGGTGAATACATGTGAATACCGTTGAATACCGGTGTTCCTTGGGGATTAATTTTATGACAGATGTTAACGAAACGTTCCTTTCTCTATGACTGGTTTGCTACACCAGTCGAAGAAACGGAAACTGGCGTAATACGTTCTTTTAGAAATAAAATGCGTTAATTCATTGAACCACGGGGGAAATGCGAACGTTCAGAACAAACGCACGGACTGGACATCTCGCAATTCAAGGATGGTCACGTTCACATAACATGTAACCTAGCGATCGAAACCGAACTATCCGATAGGTGGCGGGGTGGTGGATGCACGTAACTACCGGAACGACTCCGAGACTTCCGGAGCACCTGGGATAGCTCCGTTGGCTGGCTTACCTCGACTACCTCCTTTTATGTCAAACAGCGATGCTCGTGTAGCGGAAGCGCCAGCTTTTTGCAAGCGGGCACTACTCAACGAGCCCTCGTACTTGTGCATCAAATCTTGATCGCCAATTCCTTTACAAGCAGAGATCCGTTCAAGTTTTGACTCGTCCTTCGTTTTAGAGTCGCCTCCGTCTTTTGCGCCATCCTCTCCTTCAGGTATAGCAGCTTGCGATACGTCCTTTCCGTATATTTTAGGCAGTTTAAACCGCTTCTTTCTGCGGGCATTCCATATATGCTGAATAGCTATCGGAACAGTCGCAACCGATTTTCCTGTCCCGATTTCCGGCAAGCTTTGCAATGTCGATTGACGTTTGGTAGACATTGTTCACCATAACAGGTTTTTCCTAACGTTTGCGCACTGTTTGACCCACGGGATTATGGTACGCATAACGGCTCAATGGCGCCATCTACTGGATAGCGTTTATGTGACTTGTAATGCAGTAACTCGCCCGTGCTGCGCATGGTGGCGCTGGTCACATTACGAAACTGCGCATGTCCGGAAGAAAGCATTGACCCTTCCCGATCGGTCACGCTGCCAATTGCAAGTCTCAAATAGGTAACGATGTGCTCTTTTTGCGTAACGATTTCATTATACCAAATGGTGTAGTCAGAATAGATAACCGCGTATGCCTATTTGCAGGTTCAGCTATGGCAGACCAAGCGGCCGCCGATCCCGAAGTGCAGCAGTTCCTTATGATGGAGCAACAGAAAGCCCAGTTCCAAAGTCAAGTTCACCGGTTAGTTGACACATGCTGGGACCGCTGCATCGACAAGCCCAGGGACAAGCTTGACAGTCGCGCGGAGACGTGTCTGTCGAACTGTGTCGAGCGTTTCGTTGACACATCAATACAGATAACGGGGCGATTCCAGCAGATGCTGCAACGATCAGTGCAGCAATGATACATAGTAGCAACTTGCACGTGGAAACAATTGAGAGCGTCAACAAATGGGTTTGATGCCCAAGACTTAAGTATAAGAGTCATGAGGTGGCATATTTCACTGTGTCTGTGACCCAGGCTAGTGCTGAGATTGAGTTGGTGCTGGGAGTCCCGGTACTTTTGACTTTGTATTTCAAAGAAAGCTGCCATTGACATTTATGGTGCCACGTTTTGCTGAGGCCCGGGCAGTATAGTTACCAGCATCAAATTCGATCGCTTTGAAATTCTCACTGGATATCGCATTACAAATGTCAATATTTGGACATATCAGTCCTTCTTAAAGGTGTTTGCTTTAAAGAGAAATGACACCAATTTTTTTAGACATTTGGTATTTCATAGGGACAATGCTCGCTAGATGGCAGTTGTATCGTGCCATGTCGGTGGCCTTCATTTAACTTAATCGAACAGAAATGTACGCAACCATTCTTCTAACAATTTGTTTGCATTGAATTGATGAAGTAACTGTTAGTGAATTGGTATATCGATCTCTTGCGCATTTCGTCAGATTTGTTTAACGACATATTATATTGAATAGACAGATTTGACGCCGACCAGTATACGTGTGCTTTAAGTTGGAAAGCATTTGACATTGGTTGTGGATATTCATTTGGTAGTGATTGACATCACATTACTTGTCACATATATGTATTGCACTGATATGCATTTTATGTAGTCAGTACTTGACATCATCGTACATTTATAACACAACTTCTACAGACATAATCGTCTTTCCTAGAACAGAATTGGTCATGTTGCTTGATCTTATCTTTGATTAAAGTACAACACAGTTTATCGTTGAGATCAGTGTGGCTGCATGCTAGGATGGTTCATAAATTCTAAGACTTGTGTGAAAACCTGTGTTTAACTTTACTGCTCTAACATAAAATTTACTGCTGAATCTGCTTAGACACTTTCACAAGTGCAGTATCTTGCCAGTGAATGCCTGATGCTAGCAGCTGTTCAAGGAGCTACCAGAAAACTATGAGTACCTGAAGTTGCATCTGGCCCAAACTACTGTAGTTAGGCCACCTGGGAAGTGTTGGATGTATGTTTTAGAAAGTACCAACGTTTTGCTGACATAGGAACTGAATATGTCATTGTTGCCATAATTTATAGTAAACGGTTTTCCTCCAATAGTTATTCTAGACATACATTGAAAAACCAGTGCAGAAACTAAACATGAGTCAAATCATGGCTATAAAGCTCTATGTAAGTACCCATGTATATAGAAAAGCCCATATAGGTAGTAGGCACAGTTGAACTTTGGTTTACAGTCATCCCTCCCTAGGTAATACAGCCACCTCGCCATTATGATTACCTGGGACAGTCCCGACTTATGTCTACAATAGTTTAGGGTGACCACTGTATTCAGAAATGTCTGTAAAACACGTTTTTAAAGTTTGGACGTTGAGTAAAGCTGTACACCAACTTGAGAAAAATGCATAGTGATGTTGTGATTCAGCACAGTACAACTTTGTTAACTAAAACTTGATTCCATGAATGCTCATCTTAACTGTCCTGTCATGATGACCCGAACACACTCGTACACATGGATAACTGGAAGTGTTCCCCCCAATCCCTAGTTCCTCCGACAGTTAACAAAGTTGTACTGCATTTCTTGTAGATAATATCTGACGAATTTCTACGGTTTGTTGACTCTGCAAGCCATAAAAAGCATTGATTTTTTCAGAATTTCTTTATTCTTGTCTATTGATGTGCCAGCTGGTTTTATTTTGCACTTATGTGATTTTTATGTTAAATTTAATATGTTCACGTAACATTTGGGAACCGACTTATTCCACCTACTGTTTGAATATTTTGTTTATTTTTCCATGCGTCTCTAGATTTAAATTATCTTGATGTATTAGGGATTGTTTATTTCACAGTGCGCTAGGGGGTGACACTTGTTTCCCAATCCCGGATTGCTTCAGGAATAACAGAATTATATGCACGTTCGCGCTACTAGTGCCCTGTAGAACACGTGTTACATGTGATTGTTTGGAGCAATTATATGATAATGTAAGTTTTGGGGGCAATCAGGTACTTTAATTTAGACGTTCGCGCGATAACTCTTTACAGTCGCTGACCGTTCACGTTACAATGCAAGGGTTGTTGGATCGGACGCACCAACGTCAAATCCAGTCACAGAACAATTTCAAAATTGAGGGCTGTCAGGTTTGGGAGTGTTTTTTATGTGACGAGTTGTAAGTTAACTTGTACTTAACGTACAGTGCCAGTTTAACGAAAGTCGTAACACGTTCCATCCCGCCAAAATAAATCGCGATAATGCCAAGGCCGTCGGTGAAAAAACGTGTTTAATCCCGATGTTGTCGTGAACTATACCGCCTTAGTCCTCCGTATGCCGCGCTGTTAACTCGATCGTCACCTCGGTGACAGTCAGTTGCGTCGACAGTCACGGCACTGATAAGGACACGCAATCCCACCTAACCCTTCTAAATTACCCGACCTAATAACGACTGTTCGCATACATGTTTGGTTACCAAAATGCTACTGGGCGGAAGGAATAAAAATAACAGAGAAGATGGTATACGCGGATATATTTATGAAATGAAAACTTAACGGAAAATGTTATAACCACATAGATGCGCTTGGAAAAAGTTATATTTTGTCTACCGTATTTGTTCGTCGGGATACCAGAAGCGGGTGTAGGGTCCGCACACGCTAGGGTTAGTGGAGAGGTGGGAATTTGTGAATAACGAGCAACAAGTGGCGAAGGGGGTCCGAGGCATGCTTCCTATTGAAAAGGCAAAAATCGAACTTCAAAATGGCGCAATGATTGACCTATATAACGCACTGTTAAAGGAACCCAATGATTAGCCTATATAACGTACTGTTAAAGGAACGCAATTATTGGCCTATATAACGTACTGTTAAAGGAACGCAATTATTGGCCTATATAACGTACTGTTAAAGGAACGCAATTATTAGCCTATATAACGTACTGTTAAATGAACGCAATTATTTCAACCACTAAATATAGCGCCGTTAATGGTCCTTAAAAATTGTCTTATCTTTATTTATCGATTGTTAATCAACAATGCTGTTCACAAGTTGTTATAAATTTTGTAGTGATGACGTTTTAGTAACTTCCATATTATGTGACTTACGTCTATGTGGAACAGGCATGGATTAATTTCAGTTGTTAATTATTTAATTGAGTTAACTCAATTAATTTAATTTTATTAATTAACTTTTTCAGAAAGGCTATTTTAATTAATTAACTTTACCAATGATTTAATTTAAATGACAAATTCACAATTAACTCTCAATTAAGTGCTCATTTAACAGTTGATATTACTGGACAGTTCACTGCCGTAGCCCTATCGTCTAACACCGTTGGAGGTAGACCTACAAGGAATAGATGGCGCCGTAGCCCTACCGTCTAACACCGTTGGAGGTAGACCTACAAGGAGTAGATGGCGCCGTAGACCTACCGTCTAACACCGTTGGAGGTAGACTTACAAGGAGTAGATGGCGCCGTAGCCCTACCGTCTAACACTGTTGTGGTAGACCTATACAAGGAATAGATGGCGTCGTAGCCCTACAGTCTAACACCGTTGTGGTAGACCTATACAAGGAATATATGGCGCCGTAGCCATGCCATCTAATACTGTTGGAGGTAGACCTACAAAAAATATATGGCGCCGTAGCACTACCGTCTAACATCGTTGGAGGTAGACCGACAAGGAGTAGATGGCGCCGTAGCCCTACCGTCTAAAACCGTTGGAGGTATACCTACAAGGAGTAGATGGCGCCGTAGCCCTACCGTCTAACACCGTTCGGGGTAGACCTACAAGGAATAGATGGCGCCGTAGCCATACCGTCTAACATCGTTGGAGGTAGACCTACAAGGAGTAGATGGCGCCGTAGCCCTACCGTCTAAAACCGTTGGAGGTAGACCTACAAGGAGTAGATGGCGCCGTAGCCCTACCGTCTAAAACCGTTGGAGGTAGACCTACAAGGAGTAGAAGGCGCCGTAGCCCTACCGTCTAACACCGTTGGGGGTAGACCTACAAGGAATAGATGGCGCCGTAGCCCTACCGTCTAACTTCGTTGGAGGTAGACCTACAAGGAATAGATGGCGCCGTAGCCATACCGTCTAACATCGTTGGAGGTAGACCTACAAGGAGTAGATGGCGCCGTAGCCCTACCGTCTAACACCGTTGGGGGTAGACCTACAAAGAATAGATGGCGCCGTAGCCCTACCGTCTAACATCGTTGGATGTAGACCTACAAGGAATAGATGACGCCGCAGCCCTACCGTCTAACACCGTTGGAGGAAGACCTACAAGGAGTAGATGGCGCCGTAGCCCTACCGTCTAACACCGTTGGAGGTAGACCTACAAGGAATAGATGGTGCCGTAGCCATACCGTCTAACACCGTTGTGGTAGACCTATACAAAGAATAGATAGCGCTTAGCCCTACCGTCTAAAACCGTTGGAGGTAGACCTACAAGGAACAGATGGCGCCGTAGCCCTACCGTCTAACACCGTTGGAGGTAGACCTGCAAGGAGTAGATGGCGCCGTAGCCCTACCGTCTAACACCGTTGGAGGTAGACCTACAAGGAGTAGATGGCGCCGTAGCCCTACCGTCTAAAACCGTTGGAGGTAGACCTACAAGGAATAGATGGCGCCGTAGCCATACCGTCTAACACCGTTGTGGTAGACCTATACAAGGAATAGATAGCGCTTAGCCCTACCGTCTAAAACCGTTGGAGGTAGACCTACAAGGATTAGATGGCGCCGTAGCCCTACCGTCTAACACCGTTGGAGGTAGACCTGCAAGGAGTAGATGGCGCCGTAGCCCTACCGTCTAAAACCGTTGGAGGTAGACCTACAAGGAGTAGATGGCGCCGTAGCCCTACCGTCTAAAACCGTTGGAGGTAGACCTACAAGGAGTAGATGGCGCCGTAGCCCTACCGGCTAAAACCGTTGGAGGTAGACCTACAAGGAGTAGATGGCACCGTAGCCCTACCGTCTAAAACCGTTGGAGGTAGACCTACAAGGTGTAGATGGCGCCGTAGCCCTACCGTCTAAAACCGTTGGAGGTAGACCTACAAGGAATAGATGGCGCCGTAGCCCTACCGTCTAAAACCGTTGGAGGTAGACCTACAAGGAATAGATGGCGCCGTAGCCATACCGTCTAACACCGTTCGGGGTAGACCTACAAGGAATAGATGGCGCCGTAACCCCACCGTCTAAAACCGTTGGAGGTAGACCTACAAGGAGTAGATGGCGCCGTAGCCCCACCGTCTAAAACCGTTGGAGGTAGACCTATACAAGGAATAGATAGCGCTTAGCCCTACCGTCTAAAACCGTTGGAGGTAGACCTACAAGGAATAGATGGCGCCGTAGCCCTACCGTCTAACACCGTTGGAGGTAGACCTGCAAGGAGTAGATGGCGCCGTAGCCCTACCGTCTAAAACCGTTGGAGGTAGACCTACAAGGAGTAGATGGCGCCGTAACCCTACCGGCTAAAACCGTTGGAGGTAGACCTACAAGGAGTAGATGGCGCCGTAGCCCTACCGTCTAAAACCGTTGGAGGTAGACCTACAAGGAGTAGATGGCGCCGTAGCCCTACCGTCTAAAACCGTTGGAGGTAGACCTACAAGGAGTAGATGGCGCCGTAGCCCTACCGTCTAACACCGTTGGTGGTAGACCTACAAGGAATAGATGGCGCCGTAGCCCTACCGTCTAACACCGTTGGAGGTAGACCTACAAGGAGCAGATGGCGCCGTAGCCCTACCGTCTAACACCGTTGGAGGTAGACCTACAAGGAATAGATGGCGCCGTAGCCATACCGTCTAACACCGTTGTGGTAGACCTATACAAGGAATAGATAGCACTTAGCCCTACCGTCTAAAACCGTTGGAGGTAGACCTACAAGGAATAGATGGCGCCGTAGCCCTACCGTCTAACACCGTTGGAGGTAGACCTCCAAGGAGTAGATGGCGCCGTACCCTACCGTCTAAAACCGTTGGAGGTAGACCTACAAGGAGTAGATGGCGCCGTAGCCGTACCGTCTAAAACCGTTGGAGGTAGACCTACAAGGAGTAGATGGCGCCGTAGCCCTACCGTCTAAAACCGTTGGAGGTAGACCTACAAGGAGTAGATGGCGCCGTACCCTACCGTCTAAAACCGTTGGAGGTAGACCTACAAGGAGTAGATGGCGCCGTAGCCGTACCGTCTAAAACCGTTGGAGTTAGACCTACAAGGAGTAGATGGCGCCGTAGCCCTACCGTCTAACACCGTTGGGGGTAGACCTACAAGGAATAGATGGCGCCGTAGCCCTACCGGCTAAAACCGTTGGAGGTAGACCTACAAGGAGTAGATGGCGCCGTAACCCTACCGGCTAAAACCGTTGGAGGTAGACCTACAAGGAGTAGATGGCGCCGTAGCCCTACCGTCTAAAACCGTTGGAGGTAGACCTACAAGGAGTAGATGGCGCCGTAGCCGTACCGTCTAAAACCGTTGGAGGTAGACCTACAAGGAGTAGATGGCGCCGTAGCCCTACCGTCTAACACCGTTGGGGGTAGACCTACAAGGAGTAGATGGCGCCGTAGCCCTACCGGCTAAAACCGTTGGAGGTAGACCTACAAGGAGTAGATGGCGCCGTAACCCTACCGGCTAAAACCGTTGGAGGTAGACCTACAAGGAGTAGATGGCGCCGTAGCCCTACCGTCTAAAACCGTTGGAGGTAGACCTACAAGGAGTAGATGGCGCCGTAGCCCTACCGTCTAAAACCGTTGGAGGTAGACCTACAAGGAGTAGATGGCGCCGTAGCCCTACCGTCTAACACCGTTGGGGGTAGACCTACAAGGAATAGATGGCGCCGTAGCCCTACCGTCTAACACCGTTGGAGGTAGACCTACAAGGAGCAGATGGCGCCGTAGCCCTACCGTCTAACACCGTTGGAGGTAGACCTACAAGGAATAGATGGCGCCGTAGCCATACCGTCTAACACCGTTGTGGTAGACCTATACAAGGAATAGATAGCACTTAGCCCTACCGTCTAAAACCGTTGGAGGTAGACCTATACAAGGAATATATGGCGCCGTAGCCATGCCATCTAATACTGTTGGAGGTAGACCTACAAAAAATATATGGCGCCGTAGCACTACCGTCTAACATCGTTGGAGGTAGACCGACAAGGAGTAGATGGCGCCGTAGCCCTACCGTCTAAAACCGTTGGAGGTATACCTACAAGGAGTAGATGGCGCCGTAGCCCTACCGTCTAACACCGTTCGGGGTAGACCTACAAGGAATAGATGGCGCCGTAGCCATACCGTCTAACATCGTTGGAGGTAGACCTACAAGGAGTAGATGGCGCCGTAGCCCTACCGTCTAAAACCGTTGGAGGTAGACCTACAAAGAGTAGATGGCGCCGTAGCCCTACCGTCTAAAACCGTTGGAGGTAGACCTACAAGGAGTAGAAGGCGCCGTAGCCCTACCGTCTAACACCGTTGGGGGTAGACCTACAAGGAATAGATGGCGCCGTAGCCCTACCGTCTAACTTCGTTGGAGGTAGACCTACAAGGAATAGATGGCGCCGTAGCCATACCGTCTAACATCGTTGGAGGTAGACCTACAAGGAGTAGATGGCGCCGTAGCCCTACCGTCTAACACCGTTGGGGTAGACCTACAAAGAATAGATGGCGCCGTAGCCCTACCGTCTAACATCGTTGGATGTAGACCTACAAGGAATAGATGACGCCGCAGCCCTACCGTCTAACACCGTTGGAGGAAGACCTACAAGGAGTAGATGGCGCCGTAGCCCTACCGTCTAACACCGTTGGAGGTAGACCTACAAGGAATAGATGGTGCCGTAGCCATACCGTCTAACACCGTTGTGGTAGACCTATACAAAGAATAGATAGCGCTTAGCCCTACCGTCTAAAACCGTTGGAGGTAGACCTACAAGGAACAGATGGCGCCGTAGCCCTACCGTCTAACACCGTTGGAGGTAGACCTGCAAGGAGTAGATGGCGCCGTAGCCCTACCGTCTAAAACCGTTGGAGGTAGACCTACAAGGACTAGATGGCGCCGTAGCCCTACCGTCTAAAACCGTTGGAGGTAGACCTACAAGGAATAGATGGCGCCGTAGCCATACCGTCTAACACCGTTGTGGTTTCCCTATCAATGTGGATTTGAGAGCGCTTAGCCCTACCGTCTAAAACCGTTGGAGGTAGACCTACAAGGATTAGATGGCGCCGTAGCCCTACCGTCTAACACCGTTGAAGGTAGACCTGCAAGGAGTAGATGGCGCCGTAGCCCTACCGTCTAAAACCGTTGGAGGTAGACCTACAAGGAGTAGATGGCGCCGTAGCCCTACCGTCTAAAACCGTTGGAGGTAGACCTACAAGGAGTAGATGGCGCCGTAGCCCTACCGGCTAAAACCGTTGGAGGTAGACCTACAAGGAGTAGATGGCACCGTAGCCCTACCGTCTAAAACCGTTGGAGGTAGACCTACAAGGTGTAGATGGCGCCGTAGCCCTACCGTCTAAAACCGTTGGAGGTAGACCTACAAGGAATAGATGGCGCCGTAGCCCTACCGTCTAAAACCGTTGGAGGTAGACCTACAAGGAATAGATGGCGCCGTAGCCATACCGTCTAACACCGTTCGGGGTAGACCTACAAGGAATAGATGGCGCCGTAACCCCACCGTCTAAAACCGTTGGAGGTAGACCTACAAGGAGTAGATGGCGCCGTAGCCCCACCGTCTAAAACCGTTGGAGGTAGACCTATACAAGGAATAGATAGCGCTTAGCCCTACCGTCTAAAACCGTTGGAGGTAGACCTACAAGGAATAGATGGCGCCGTAGCCCTACCGTCTAACACCGTTGGAGGTAGACCTGCAAGGAGTAGATGGCGCCGTAGCCCTACCGTCTAAAACCGTTGGAGGTAGACCTACAAGGAGTAGATGGCGCCGTAACCCTACCGGCTAAAACCGTTGGAGGTAGACCTACAAGGAGTAGATGGCGCCGTAGCCCTACCGTCTAAAACCGTTGGAGGTAGACCTACAAGGAGTAGATGGCGCCGTAGCCCTACCGTCTAAAACCGTTGGAGGTAGACCTACAAGGAGTAGATGGCGCCGTAGCCCTACCGTCTAACACCGTTGGGGTAGACCTACAAGGAATAGATGGCGCCGTAGCCCTACCGTCTAACACCGTTGGAGGTAGACCTACAAGGAGCAGATGGCGCCGTAGCCCTACCGTCTAACACCGTTGGAGGTAGACCTACAAGGAATAGATGGCGCCGTAGCCATACCGTCTAACACCGTTGTGGTAGACCTATACAAGGAATAGATAGCACTTAGCCCTACCGTCTAAAACCGTTGGAGGTAGACCTACAAGGAATAGATGGCGCCGTAGCCCTACCGTCTAACACCGTTGGAGGTAGACCTGCAAGGAGTAGATGGCGCCGTACCCTACCGTCTAAAACCGTTGGAGGTAGACCTACAAGGAGTAGATGGCGCCGTAGCCGTACCGTCTAAAACCGTTGGAGGTAGACCTACAAGGAGTAGATGGCGCCGTAGCCCTACCGTCTAAAACCGTTGGAGGTAGACCTACAAGGAGTAGATGGCGCCGTACCCTACCGTCTAAAACCGTTGGAGGTAGACCTACAAGGAGTAGATGGCGCCGTAGCCGTACCGTCTAAAACCGTTGGAGGTAGACCTACAAGGAGTAGATGGCGCCGTAGCCCTACCGTCTAACACCGTTGGGGGTAGACCTACAAGGAATAGATGGCGCCGTAGCCCTACCGGCTAAAACCGTTGGAGGTAGACCTACAAGGAGTAGATGGCGCCGTAACCCTACCGGCTAAAACCGTTGGAGGTAGACCTACAAGGAGTAGATGGCGCCGTAGCCCTACCGTCTAAAACCGTTGGAGGTAGACCTACAAGGAATAGATGGCGCCGTAGCCATACCGTCTAACACCGTTCGGGGTAGACCTACAAGGAATAGATGGCGCCGTAACCCTACCGTCTAAAACCGTTGGAGGTAGACCTACAAGGAGTAGATGGCGCCGTAGCCCCACCGTCTAAAACCGTTGGAGGTAGACCTATACAAGGAATAGATAGCGCTTAGCCCTACCGTCTAAAACCGTTGGAGGTAGACCTACAAGGAATAGATGGCGCCGTAGCCCTACCGTCTAACACCGTTGGAGGTAGACCTGCAAGGAGTAGATGGCGCCGTAGCCCTACCGTCTAAAACCGTTGGAGGTAGACCTACAAGGAGTAGATGGCGCCGTAACCCTACCGGCTAAAACCGTTGGAGGTAGACCTACAAGGAGTAGATGGCGCCGTAGCCCTACCGTCTAAAACCGTTGGAGGTAGACCTACAAGGAGTAGATGGCGCCGTAGCCCTACCGTCTAAAACCGTTGGAGGTAGACCTACAAGGAGTAGATGGCGCCGTAGCCCTACCGTCTAACACCGTTGGGGGTAGACCTACAAGGAATAGATGGCGCCGTAGCCCTACCGTCTAACACCGTTGGAGGTAGACCTACAAGGAGCAGATGGCGCCGTAGCCCTACCGTCTAACACCGTTGGAGGTAGACCTACAAGGAATAGATGGCGCCGTAGCCATACCGTCTAACACCGTTGTGGTAGACCTATACAAGGAATAGATAGCACTTAGCCCTACCGTCTAAAACCGTTGGAGGTAGACCTACAAGGAATAGATGGCGCCGTAGCCCTACCGTCTAACACCGTTGGAGGTAGACCTGCAAGGAGTAGATGGCGCCGTACCCTACCGTCTAAAACCGTTGGAGGTAGACCTACAAGGAGTAGATGGCGCCGTAGCCCTACCGTCTAAAACCGTTGGAGGTAGACCTACAAGGAGTAGATGGCGCCGTAGCCCTACCGTCTAAAACCGTTGGAGGTAGACCTACAAGGAGTAGATGGCGCCGTACCCTACCGTCTAAAACCGTTGGAGGTAGACCTACAAGGAGTAGATGGCGCCGTAGCCGTACCGTCTAAAACCGTTGGAGGTAGACCTACAAGGAGTAGATGGCGCCGTAGCCCTACCGTCTAACACCGTTGGGGGTAGACCTACAAGGAATAGATGGCGCCGTAGCCCTACCGGCTAAAACCGTTGGAGGTAGACCTACAAGGAGTAGATGGCGCCGTAACCCTACCGGCTAAAACCGTTGGAGGTAGACCTACAAGGAGTAGATGGCGCCGTAGCCCTACCGTCTAAAACCGTTGGAGGTAGACCTACAAGGAGTAGATGGCGCCGTAGCCCTACCGTCTAAAACCGTTGGAGGTAGACCTACAAGGAGTAGATGGCGCCGTAGCCCTACCGTCTAACACCGTTGGAGGTAGACCTACAAGGAGTAGATGGCGCCGTAGCCCTACCGGCTAAAACCGTTGGAGGTAGACCTACAAGGAGTAGATGGCGCCGTAACCCTACCGGCTAAAACCGTTGGAGGTAGACCTACAAGGAGTAGATGGCGCCGTAGCCCTACCGTCTAAAACCGTTGGAGGTAGACCTACAAGGAGTAGATGGCGCCGTAGCCCTACCGTCTAAAACCGTTGGAGGTAGACCTACAAGGAGTAGATGGCGCCGTAGCCCTACCGTCTAAAACCGTTGAGGTAGACCTACAAGGAGTAGATGGCACCGTACCGTCTAACACCGTTGGGGTAGACCTACAAGGAATAGATGGCGCCGTAGCCCTACCGTCTAACACCGTTGGAGGTAGACCTACAAGGAGCAGATGGCGCCGTAGCCCTACCGTCTAACACCGTTGGAGGTAGACCTACAAGGAATAGATGGCGCCGTAGCCATACCGTCTAACACCGTTGTGGTAGACCTATACAAGGAATAGATAGCACTTAGCCCTACCGTCTAAAACCGTTGGAGGTAGACCTATACAAGGAATATATGGCGCCGTAGCCATGCCATCTAATACTGTTGGAGGTAGACCTACAAAAATATATGGCGCCGTAGCACTACCGTCTAACATCGTTGGAGGTAGACCGACAAGGAGTAGATGGCGCCGTAGCCCTACCGTCTAAAACCGTTGGAGGTATACCTACAAGGAGTAGATGGCGCCGTAGCCCTACCGTCTAACACCGTTGGGGGTAGACCTACAAGGAATAGATGGCGCCGTAGCCATACCGTCTAACATCGTTGGAGGTAGACCTACAAGGAGTAGATGGCGCCGTAGCCCTACCGTCTAAAACCGTTGGAGGTAGACCTACAAAGAGTAGATGGCGCCGTAGCCCTACCGTCTAAAACCGTTGGAGGTAGACCTACAAGGAGTAGAAGGCGCCGTAGCCCTACCGTCTAACACCGTTGGGGGTAGACCTACAAGGAATAGATGGCGCCGTAGCCCTACCGTCTAACTTCGTTGGAGGTAGACCTACAAGGAATAGATGGCGCCGTAGCCATACCGTCTAACATCGTTGGAGGTAGACCTACAAGGAGTAGATGGCGCCGTAGCCCTACCGTCTAACACCGTTGGGGTAGACCTACAAAGAATAGATGGCGCCGTAGCCCTACCGTCTAACATCGTTGGATGTAGACCTACAAGGAATAGATGACGCCGCAGCCCTACCGTCTAACACCGTTGGAGGAAGACCTACAAGGAGTAGATGGCGCCGTAGCCCTACCGTCTAACACCGTTGGAGGTAGACCTACAAGGAATAGATGGTGCCGTAGCCATACCGTCTAACACCGTTGTGGTAGACCTATACAAAGAATAGATAGCGCTTAGCCCTACCGTCTAAAACCGTTGGAGGTAGACCTACAAGGAACAGATGGCGCCGTAGCCCTACCGTCTAACACCGTTGGAGGTAGACCTGCAAGGAGTAGATGGCGCCGTAGCCCTACCGTCTAAAACCGTTGGAGGTAGACCTACAAGGAGTAGATGGCGCCGTAGCCCTACCGTCTAAAACCGTTGGAGGTAGACCTACAAGGAATAGATGGCGCCGTAGCCATACCGTCTAACACCGTTGTGGTAGACCTATACAAGGAATAGATAGCGCTTAGCCCTACCGTCTAAAACCGTTGGAGGTAGACCTACAAGGATTAGATGGCGCCGTAGCCCTACCGTCTAACACCGTTGAAGGTAGACCTGCAAGGAGTAGATGGCGCCGTAGCCCTACCGTCTAAAACCGTTGGAGGTAGACCTACAAGGAGTAGATGGCGCCGTAGCCCTACCGTCTAAAACCGTTGGAGGTAGACCTACAAGGAGTAGATGGCGCCGTAGCCCTACCGGCTAAAACCGTTGGAGGTAGACCTACAAGGAGTAGATGGCGCCGTAGCCCTACCGTCTAAAACCGTTGGAGGTAGACCTACAAGGAGTAGATGGCGCCGTAGCCCTACCGTCTAAAACCGTTGGAGGTAGACCTACAAGGAATAGATGGCGCCGTAGCCCTACCGTCTAAAACCGTTGGAGGTAGACCTACAAGGAATAGATGGCGCCGTAGCCATACCGTCTAACACCGTTCGGGGTAGACCTACAAGGAATAGATGGCGCCGTAACCCTACCGTCTAAAACCGTTGGAGGTAGACCTACAAGGAGTAGATGGCGCCGTAGCCCCACCGTCTAAAACCGTTGGAGGTAGACCTATACAAGGAATAGATAGCGCTTAGCCCTACCGTCTAAAACCGTTGGAGGTAGACCTACAAGGAATAGATGGCGCCGTAGCCCTACCGTCTAACACCGTTGGAGGTAGACCTGCAAGGAGTAGATGGCGCCGTAGCCCTACCGTCTAAAACCGTTGGAGGTAGACCTACAAGGAGTAGATGGCGCCGTAACCCTACCGGCTAAAACCGTTGGAGGTAGACCTACAAGGAGTAGATGGCGCCGTAGCCCTACCGTCTAAAACCGTTGGAGGTAGACCTACAAGGAGTAGATGGCGCCGTAGCCCTACCGTCTAAAACCGTTGGAGGTAGACCTACAAGGAGTAGATGGCGCCGTAGCCCTACCGTCTAACACCGTTGGGGGTAGACCTACAAGGAATAGATGGCGCCGTAGCCCTACCGTCTAACACCGTTGGAGGTAGACCTACAAGGAGCAGATGGCGCCGTAGCCCTACCGTCTAACACCGTTGGAGGTAGACCTACAAGGAATAGATGGCGCCGTAGCCATACCGTCTAACACCGTTGTGGTGGACCTATACAAGGAAGAGATAGCACTTAGCCCTACCGTCTAAAACCGTTGGAGGTAGACCTACAAGGAATAGATGGCGCCGTAGCCCTACCGTCTAACACCGTTGGAGGTAGACCTGCAAGGAGTAGATGGCGCCGTACCCTACCGTCTAAAACCGTTGGAGGTAGACCTACAAGGAGTAGATGGCGCCGTAGCCGTACCGTCTAAAACCGTTGGAGGTAGACCTACAAGGAGTAGATGGCGCCGTAGCCCTACCGTCTAAAACCGTTGGAGGTAGACCTACAAGGAGTAGATGGCGCCGTACCCTACCGTCAAAAACCGTTGGAGGTAGACCTACAAGGAGTAGATGGCGCCGTAGCCGTACCGTCTAAAACCGTTGGAGGTAGACCTACAAGGAGTAGATGGCGCCGTAGCCCTACCGTCTAACACCGTTGGGGGTAGACCTACAAGGAATAGATGGCGCCGTAGCCCTACCGGCTAAAACCGTTGGAGGTAGACCTACAAGGAGTAGATGGCGCCGTAACCCTACCGGCTAAAACCGTTGGAGGTAGACCTAAAAGGAGTAGATGGCGCCGTAGCCCTACCGTCTAAAACCGTTGGAGGTAGACCTACAAGGAGTAGATGGCGCCGTAGCCGTACCGTCTAAAACCGTTGGAGGTAGACCTACAAGGAGTAGATGGCGCCGTAGCCCTACCGTCTAACACCGTTGGGGGTAGACCTACAAGGAATAGATGGCGCCGTAGCCCTACCGGCTAAAACCGTTGGAGGTAGACCTACAAGGAGTAGATGGCGCCGTACCCCTACCGGCTAAAACCGTTGGAGGTAGACCTACAAGGAGTAGATGGCGCCGTAGCCCTACCGTCTAAAACCGTTGGAGGTAGACCTACAAGGAGTAGATGGCGCCGTAGCCCTACCGTCTAAAACCGTTGGAGGTAGACCTACAAGGAGTAGATGGCGCCGTAGCCCTACCGTCTAACACCGTTGGGGGTAGACCTACAAGGAATAGATGGCGCCGTAGCCCTACCGTCTAACACCGTTGGAGGTAGACCTACAAGGAGCAGATGGCGCCGTAGCCCTACCGTCTAACACCGTTGGAGGTAGACCTACAAGGAATAGATGGCGCCGTAGCCATACCGTCTAACACCGTTGTGGTAGACCTATACAAGGAATAGATAGCACTTAGCCCTACCGTCTAAAACCGTTGGAGGTAGACCTACAAGGAATAGATGGCGCCGTAGCCCTACCGTCTAACACCGTTGGAGGTAGACCTGCAATGGGGTAGATGGCGCCGTACCCTACCGTCTAAAACCGTTGGAGGTAGACCTACAAGGAGTAGATGGCGCCGTAGCCGTACCGTCTAACACCGTTGGAGGTAGACCTACAAGGAATAGATGGCGCCGTAGCCCTACCGTCTAACACCGTTGGAAGTAGACCTACAAGGAGTAGATGGCGCCGTAGCCATACCGTCTAACACCGTTAGAAGGAATAGATAGCGCTTAGCCCTACCGTCTAACACCGTTGGAAGTAGACCTACAAGGAGTATATGGCGTCGTAGCCCTACTGTCTAACAACTCTAATTAGTGCTCTACTACGAAGACACATTCGAAAATGTCACGACCTAAAATGGCACATATACAAAAAATGTACATACTAATATGGCACAACTGAACTATGGATGAAAATGGCACGTTTGAATAACATAGGAGTAGTTTAATCACATCAAACATATCTAGTGACATGTATAGTGTGACCACACAATTATTAAGTTTAATCGTTTAAAATATCATGAAAAATCTAATTGTTCATGGTAAGATATTGGTTGTGTCTGCATCAAGCTAATGAGTATATAATTGAATGATACCACGTATAATTGTAATAAAGGACTATTGTTCAAGGTGGATGTTTATGGTGAGATCTTATTTGAGGATCAAACAATCATTAGACCTGATTATAAGGAGGCCCACACAAACAAACTTAGATAAATCTTAACTACGACATGCTCAAATTCAGTTGTTCCAAATTCAGTTATGCCTGTGGCGGTAAAGTTTATTTGTGCAACGACAACACTAATGACACACATTCCAAACATGCATAAACACACCAATATTCATGTAATATTGAGAGTTACATATCAATCTCGCGCCTTCTGAGTCGGCGAACACACGGTAAGACGTCTAGTATAAATGAAAGTCCAAACTCCGTAAACATCCATAATCCGAGTGGTTTTAGTGCTCAAGTTTCGAAAACAAAAATGTTTGGGTAAGTACAGTCTATATATTTTTATTATAATTTATTATGTACATTATTATAACCAAGTGGCAGTGTGATTCTCCTATATACTAATATTGCTGATGGGTTCTACAGTATTTGGTCACACGATATTTAACACCGCAGGGCACGACATTTGTCTACATTTTATTATAGTAACAATAATAACAATAAAACATTTTTTATATATAACAATTTATTGCTGCATCCAATACACGAATAAACACCGGGTGACGAAAGGTCGTAAACACTTTGTCACACGACATTTGGTCATACGATACAGAATGTAACATTTTGTGATGACTAAATAAAAATAATAATCTTCATCGACAGATTAACCCCTCGTAAAAGACTGGTTTTGTCTGTGTTTTGCAAACTGTGTCTATTCATTATTATAAGCTAGTTGCTAGTGTGCCTGTCGGATATATAAAATAATTAAATAAGAGAGAATTTAATATACAACACACATTTTGCGCGTGTGTAGTCCTCTGTCAAAACGACCGACTGGGCCTTAAGGGATTGGACGGATTCGACTGGTTAACGGGAACTTAGCTTTCCATAGTTTACTAATTACTACCAGTAATCGTGAAAGGCATTTTAAAGGAATGTTAATTAAAACATTTCGGTCTATGATTCGTTCGTGTTTTCCCAGAAGCGCCTTTGTAGTCTGACCCATTGTACATTCACACGTCTCTTGATTGCTAATCAAAATAATAATAAATAAATAAATACACCGTGTGTGCATATAGGCCTACAATGTGAAATAACGTATGGCTTACATTGTTGTGAGACTTTGATGTGACAAACATAACGCATTACGACAAAACGCGTGTTTGATGTAGGCGCCTACGTAAGCTTTATTGTCATTCGACAGATGGCGTATCGCACTAATGACACGACGCGCGCCAAATCGTGGTAATGCGCACTGATTCAACGATAAGAAGAACATTCGGTAAGTCGTAATTGTGCTCAGCTTGTAACGTGCGTGTGGGGCAGAGTTCATTCGGCGGTTGTCAGAGCGGGCTCGGTCTATTTACAATATTATTGATAAGGTTTGGTAACAAAGGAACGTCGTCTCTTGTGACTCGGTGCGACCGTTCAATTAATTCTATTAGCGCCAGAACGATTTCCAACGTATTAGCCGGCGTTATTGAACTGCCATATGCTGAGTCGCACGAACGAACCAGCCGCGTTCAAAGTAATTGTATGTGTCGTCAGAGCAACCATGCAAGCGTGACCGCGTGCAGCATGCAAATGTTCATTCTTCGTGCATTGCGCGCCTACTTGCCAAAATAGGTGTCAGACAAAGGGAACTATTTTCGCCCTATCGGTCCATTAATTTGGGGATTCGTCGAATTGCAGTTTTGATAGTTAAAGTTACAATGTCTTGTCGTTTTTATCGTAAAATCACGCTATACAGTATAAACTACACATTCTAATATATTCACCGCCCAAATATATGTTTTAATAAACCGCTGATGTTAAATATAATTGGACCGTTATCTGTTTATCACTGTTCAACACGAAATGCAAACTTGATATTCGAGTCGATACATTCAAATTAAACAGAAAACGATCAAATTCAATTAAAAACAGTATGGCCGATTAAAACATTAGTGAGGTTAATATGTAAGTAAACATGCATTTGGATGTCCAATTCAAATGGGGGCACAATGGAAACTGTAGCACATATCTATGTGAATCACCGTCTCCGCGGACCTGATCTTAGGAACTGACTTGTCTGTTCCCGAAAGATATTTACTTACACAAGTAAAACATTTGTCCGCATTCCCATCATACCGTGCTCCGTTTCGCACGACTGAATCCACGAATCTCGCCCGTAGCTCCAAGTATTCATGGAATGGACTGGAAGAATCATATACGACAATAGCACCCTGGCGTGTACGGACTTGTCACGCATTCACACCTTGGCGGTATATTCACAACAGAAAGAATTCTATGCAATTTATATATAACAGTTACCGCGGGCCGTGTGTACACAAGGCATCCAGTGTGTGGATTAGACATACACCGAGGGTTGGGACAAAAACAACTTACTCACAGTCGAAATAAAATGCACCTGCAGAACGTGATATGATGAGACCCTGTTAGGATCAGAAGGTATTGGGAGGTTTACACAACAGTAGAATCTTACCTAAATGGAACCTAGTCTAAATGCGTTTATTCTAAGTAAGATACAAGGGCGATTTATCGTAATTCACGAGTTGTGCTAGTACGTGCGTTAGCCACCAGGAACGCGTAGTAAGTGTGGTTAGCGTAACGCTGGATCAAGTTACGTTCCGCCGACTTATCCTGCCCCGAGACACCGGAGATTTGTGACAGTGACTGCGGCGTATCGTACCGGGCTATTAGTTGGATATCTCTCGTGCGCGCTGACATTCACGGCGTCTCTCACGATGAGTGTACAGCGTATGCCGTGACATTCAGTGTATGTAAACAACGCCGTGAGACGGATTATCTGTGCCGCGTTGTCAGCCCAGTCAAACAATTCGACAGGCCGACTTTGTCCTGGCGGCGTCGTCGGTGTGAATAATTAGTGGTTATGCACAAAGTCGACTGAACGTGCTTCGACAGCGCGAGAAAGAACTGGCGTATTAATTACACCAGACGAAGTTCAGACGCCTTCGTCGTGCGTGTCGCGTTGTTCTCGGCTTGAGGGGAACGTAGGGTAGACGGTTTAACTACATCGGAGTTGGATCGAGTGGTATCGACGGAGATTAGTTGCGTACCCAGTGCGACAGGAAAAGGGAGAACTGTGTCGTAAGAAACAGTGATGTGACAAGCGTGAGGAAAACAACTGGTCACATGGTGTGGGAGATTCGTCGAATGTCCTGCTAAGTTGCCCCAAAAGGAACTTTTAATACATGAGCAAGTCGACAATAGTATTAAGGCGTTTCTTCTATGTCAGTTCGTCATTCACTTACGCGTGTCCATTTACGTTCCACGTATCGTTCAGTTACCTGATCTGCGATTGGTTCATGACAGTCGACACCGATTCATCCGAGAATCAACAGCCGTCTTTTTTTAACTCGTCCGCGACGAAATACGACTCGACGACGCGGAGTCGAGTCACAGTGTCGATAACACTTAGCCTCGGGCGCGGGGAAAGAAGGACTTCCGTGGGAAGCCGCAGCAGCACCCGCCACCCTCTCCCGGGGGTGTGACGTCATGCAGTGGTTTGCCCTGAGTAGTCAACTGAGGAACTTGAGAGGTCGCAGCTGAGTGGGGACATTATCGCGCCGTTCTGAAGCGCTATAGTTCTACGGACGAAACACGATTGTGTAGGTGCACTGTCAGCGGTAGTCTGACAGTCCGTCTGGCGTACCGACTTGATCGATAGCGCTGAAAGGCGAGGATTATTTAGTTTTCGAGAGTCGTCGAGGTCGGTGATTGCCGTGCGACATGAAGGACGTGTTTACGGGGCTCGTGCTGCTGTTGCTGGCCGGGCTGGTCCGGGGTCGGCCCGGCAACGTGACGGAGTACGGGGTACTGGTGTTGCTGCCCCTCTCCGGGGAATGGGAGACGCGGGGCCGGGCTCAGCTGGCTGGGATACGGGCGGCGGTGGGAGAGCGGGAGAGCGGGTTTACAGGCGTCTCGTACGTCGATGTTCGTCTGGAGTACGTCGATACAAAGGTAAGGTTGTATGAGGGGCATTGTACCGTGACGTGTACGTATTTGTGTGTAACAGTAGAAGGTGTCGTACAATGATGTATTGTATGTAGTACGGCCTAATAACGTCACCGTCGTGTGTGGTATAAGTGTGTACACCCACGCGTTTCACACCTATTATGAAGATATGTGTCGTGCAAACTAATTTGTCAATGTAAAATAAAAAAGGATGTAATGGTAAGTTATCAGAACCGTTCAAGGCACTTTATACGCTCCACCTCTTAGCAGATAATTTATGCTCATTTCAACACAAATTCAATGTTCTTGGAAACATTCAGCCAAACGGCAATTACTTCGCGAAAGTAATATTTTTTTACATAATTCCAGATACTCAGATAGCCATAATTCCATATAACCAGATACTCAGCTATAGTTGCGTGAACTGGGGTAACGTGGAGTGAACTGGGGCAATGTGGAGTGAACTGGGGTAATGTGGAGTGAACTGGGGTAATGTGGAGTGAACTGGGGCAATGCGGAGTGAACTGGGGCAATGCGGAGTGAACTGGGGCAATATGGAGTGAACTGGGGCAATGTGGAGTGAACTGGGGCAATGTGGAGTGAACTGGGGCAATGTGGAGTAAACTGGGGCAATGTGGAGTGAACTGGGGCAATGTGGCGTGAACGAAGTTGCCGAGGCTTCGAACGAGGGCAACATGATTCGATCCCCCATCCTCTCCGATCCCCATTATGTTTATAATATTATACGTATGCCTGCCTGCCTGCCTGCCTGCCTGCCTGCCTGCCTGCCTGCCTGCCTGCCTGCCTGCCTGCCTGCCTGCCTGCCTGCCTGCCTGCCTGCCTGCCTGCCTGCCTGCCTGTTAATTAATATGCGTATGTTTGCCTGCCTGTCTGACTGATGCATGCGGGCATGCTCTGTCACCATTACCATATCACTGATATCAAACCTCAGCCTGTGAGTTCCTGAGCCTATTAATATCCCGTTCCTTCGTTACGACTGTAAACACCTTCCCGGAACTCCCCAGTGCGTATCCTCTCCCAATTCACATATGAATTTATTTCCGGGTTCATTGTGGATGAATAAATTGCCGGTGGTTTTCAGACTGTGTGCCCCTTTCGACGATGCATTGCATCTTGGGAATTTAAATAAAGGGCATTTCTACTTACTATGAAAGGATACCTGGTGTACGAAGATAGAATCTGATCGGTTTATGCGACACATGACTGACGGGGCTCATATTCCATGTTGATTTTTTTGAAATTTAAATTGTGCGGTTTGAAGAGAACACTACTTTAGGTTGCTGACAAAGCGAAAGTGAACGTGTACATTTTAAATAAAAACCGAACCGTGATTTTCGGTACAGCGTGGTATTTTCTGACTCACCTTTAGCATTGTATTCAATGGGAAAATTAACACTACTCTGGCCCGTCGATTATTCACTGACGCCCGCTGACTTATATAGGCCAAGCTGGTGACGTAATCAACTGTGGTCTGTGGGTAAACATCGTCTACTATTCCAGGACGGTTGTGACTTTCGTCCATTCTCGGAAAATATCGCTGCCTGGGACAGCACTATTGTTGTGATAGTATTTCGTGGTAGGCTATTGTTTTATTAGGGCATTGATGGTAGCAGGTTGCACATGTTTACCTTTATTGTGGTTAGACAGCAGCACAGCCTCAAACATATGTAACAGTATCATCAGGCATATGTAACAATATCATCAGGCATGTGTAACAATATCATCAGGCATATGTAACAATATCATCAGGCATGTGTAACAATATCATCAGGCATGTGTAACAATATCACCAGGCATGTGTAACAATATCATCAGGCATGTGTAACAATATCATCAGGCATGTGTAACGATATCACCAGGCATGTGTAACAATATCATCAGGCATGTGTAACAATATCATCAGGCATGTGTAACAATATCACCAGGCATGTGTAACAATATCATCAGGCATGTGTAACAATATCATCAGGCATGTGTAACAATATCATCAGGCATGTGTAACAATATCATCAGGCATGTTTAACAGTATCATCAGGCATGTGTAACAATATCATGAGGCATGTGTAACAATATCATCAGGCATGTTTAACAGTATCATCAGGCATGTGTAACAATGTCATCAGTCATGTGTAACAATGTCACCAGGCATGTGTAACAGTATCATCAGACACGTGTAACAGTATCATCAGTCATGTGTAACGGTATCATCAGGCACGTGTAAGAGTATCATCAGGCATGTGTAACGGTATCATCAGGCACGTATAACAGTATCATCAGACATGAAGATAACATTATTGTGGAGATCTGTACAATTACTTATCGGGTACTGTCATCTAAGCAACCGGCGTATTTAAATCGCTACTCACACCAGAACTGAAACCCAGGCACGTTCGACCATCGAGTTCTGGTTAATTTTTTTCCCCAGAGTTAAGATAAACGGCGGAACTAGTGCTTGCTTGGTTGCCGCACCAACGTTGTGGAATTCACTTCCTCTTAGTGTCCGCCAAAATATACCGATGACCCACGTGTTTTTACATCGCTTATCCTCCCTGTCTCCTCGGTGTGGGGGAGATCGGGGCTACTCGCTCAACTGTTGACGATTTGAAATCGTTAACCGATTACAGATTTTCTAACCCTTCAAATGTGTTGACACGATGCTGAGCACGTGTTCTCGAGTACTTCGGCATGGTGTAGGGCCAAATGTTCTGAAAAAGGCCGGCTAGTTGAATGAGACGTCGCAAGAACATCATATTCTGGTAATCACAAAATACCCACTGGTCAGTTAATAGAACGCGCCAAATGTTGGAAAGGAAGAACAGTAGACGATATTTTACTGTCCAGGAAATAGGCACCAAGTAGATGAGACATCAGAATGTTAATGTCTCGCACTTAAGACACGCATATCCAATCCTCGATGACGAATGAGTCCAATTTATAGTCCTTTCCCCAACATCCATCACTGCATAATAACAGCAGAAGTCAGTTTCAAGGAAATTTTATATAGCATTTCACTGTACATAACTAAAAAAAATACATCCGCCATTTTATAGCTGATCGCGTGCACGTAATTAGTTCAAACAATCGCACGACACGAACCCGGGTTTACGAACGTTTACGAGGCTCCCAAGCGGCAGCTCTGACCTCAACGTGAACGTTGTAGGAGCGACTGTGACGCTTTTGTGACAATTCTTGCGTAAAACTGGACCAGACCAGACAGTCAGGCTAATGTACGTCGTTAATACGTCCATTAGTAACGTGGAACCTATAATTGGTCTCAGTTTACCGATCTACGGGGCTGTGGAGCGAAAGGTTAAATACCGCAATGACGTGTAAAAATGCGGATATACGTAATACCGCGCAGTTTAATGGCCGAAGCCTCAGTGTTCCAGTTATGCGTAAAGTGCTTTTTAAAAGAGAATCACAGCTCAGCGAAATGAGGTATTTCATTTACGGCTGGATGTAGACAAAAGAAAGAGGAAGCGATGAAACAGGAGCCCACAGGGAAGGGAAGACCACATTTAAGATGAGAATACTGCGTTAACAGGGATGTACTAAAGGCAGAGGCGGATGTAAACTGGAAGGGGGAAGGTACAGATACAGTTCAGTGGATAAGAACAGCAGCGAACACTGCAGCTGAGTATTTAGTTGTCATCGTCCTTTAATGAAGGCAACTTTGAGGAAAAACGTCAACGTATGTATTATTCACAAGCGACGTTTAATTGTAAGATCCAGAGTCTGGCGCCACGATCCTAATTGTCAGATCTATTACGTGACATTTTCCGCAGCAACCAGGTCCGTCAAGCTAGCAAACATGGCCGCCGCAAATGTCAAGCATTCGGACATTCCGCAATATGTTTCATTAAATGTCTAGCCCAACCATTTGTCTCACGGGAACATTGTGTGGGAAATGTTGATCTGGCAAATGTATGCCACCATAATAATGTAATGTATATATGTAGACATGGTTGCTAAAGCGAAGCTTGACCGGGGTCACTCTCATAAATTAAGACAGTGTCGTCGCTCTCAGTATCCGTCAAATATGACCATGGCCTCGCCTCGCCTTAGCAACCATGTTTACTATATACATTACATTACTAGGGCGGCATACCTCTGCCAATTCTACGAAATATACGACGGAATGTCCGACAGCAGCGGCCATGTTTGTTAGCTTTGACGGACCTGGTTGCCAAGCAGAAAGTCACGTAATGGAAGTAACAACTCCGTCAGCATCTCTTGCGGTTTCTGGACGACCTAATGGCGCATCGTGAACCCCCCAACACGGCTTGTTATGTACGTTACTTGCGCAGACTAATCTCTAAAAGACAACCACGCAATATGTCACAGCAGCGGCGAAAGTATGCGGTTCCGCATGTGCCAAACAATAAGTAATCAAGACGGTAGGATACGATGAGCTATATCGTGAGACGGTAAGATACGATGAGCTATATCGGGATACGGTAAGATACGATGAGCTATATCGGGAGCAGTTACGGACTACATCAAAAGAGTTTTGTAACGTGTGGTTTTATATGTGCTCAACATTTAATATAGTGTGCTAGATAATAGCAGATTGAATTGATAAATACCAGTGCGTATATAAAATATGTGTTCAGTGGCGTATTTATGGGACCGTTGGACCATGCCCCCCCCATTGGCTTCATTTTGTTCTCCGTGTGTTGCTGTTGCGCCGCTACATGGTAGCGTGGTAAGAGGAAGACTAATGGGAGACTAAACTTGCCACATCCTCCAAGGAGAAGATCACTGGGCACAACTGTGGAAGAAGACATGAAGCTAGCTGGGAAGATCTGGAATGAACCCAGTTGGCTCGCCCAAGACCGTGCTGGCTGGAAGGGATTTGTTGGTGCCTTCTGCTCCACTGGGAGCGTGCGTGAGGTGACAGAGGCCGGATGAAAGGGGGACGGAAATGAAGTGGACGAGGCGTGTGGCGTAGAGGAAGAATGATTACATGACATAACTTAAATGCGTTAACACAGCAATGTCTGTGAGACGGAGGAGATCGCGTTGTGACGGGAGAATTAAACGAAGAGGGGTGCCAGAGAGACATAGGTGGATGTAGAGTGGATATGCATAACTGGGAACATTACACTATTTTTTCCATATTGAAACCAATGTTAAGAGTCTATCAGACCCGGAAAGAAATTAATAATAATATTATGTCCCTATGAAGAACGTGAAGGCTGGCAACAGTTGATGCAGCACGAGACTAGTCGGCCTCAGCACACTCATTCTTAGAAGAACATCCTATTACATGTGTCATTTAGATGTTGATTAATAGCCAGGAAGCTTGCTATAAAACTGCAAAAGCCCTGCAACTCACTTTCAGTGACGCAACAATAGCGTGCTGTTATTCTGTAACACTTATTCAAGTTAATTGTTGGTGTATTGTTGATATTTTATAATCGTGTTTCATCATTGTTCTCTGAATGTCAAACGATGAACAAAATAAGATGGCGTCTGTTAATTTGCACTACTTCCTGCTGCGTGTAGTACATCCACGGCAGTAAACAGACAGCGTGTGTATTTCGTCTCACATTTCATGACGGTTTGTTCAATTACAGTAACTGTGTCTAGTTCACGGAACGATTTCAAATGCTGTGTAGTGACTAGTCGATAAGAAACATGAGGCTTTTGACAAGAACGTGCCCCAGGAGTACGTTTGAAAAGAACGTGACCCAGGAGTACGTTTGACAAGAGCGTGCCCCAGGAGTACGTTTGACAAGAGCGTGCCGCAGGAGTACGTTTTACCGGTGATCGTAACCTTTACTAGTGCGAAACTCAAATATTTATGAATTATCTTGGATTATGCAATCATCAACAATTTATTGATGAGCGGTGGGATGACATAATTAAGGCGGTCCGGGAGATATTTCCACGGTTTCCCGAGAGGGAAATGTGTACGTGTGAAACGGTAAGCTTGTACCCAATGAATATTTAACAAGATTTAGCAAGATATAAAGCTGCAAGCACCCCACGGCGTGTGGACAGTGAAACCAATGGCTTGTCGTGGTTCCACTATTATTAATATAAGTCTACACGCGGAATTTTCCTATCAGATGTCTGTCAAATCTGTTTTCGAAACATGTCATGCTAGATACTCTCCGATCATTTCGAGAACGACGCTTTCGTCATGCTGTGAGTGTCTTAGACAATTCCGCGCTGTGTGCATAATGACAATTCGCTATTTATCAGCGACTTGCAGACGACGATAAATAAACACAATTTTGTTTTCGAGAACAATAACATGAACGTCACATCTGTCTGTCAGACCGCCGTCCAAACCTACTGCATTACGTCTTCGTGTGCGGGGGGTCCCTCACTGACACTTATATCACTAATTTAGTTCCATGTTCATGTCATACAAATAATATGCCGTTAATTTAGAGACGATACCCGTTTTCTCTATGTTTTGCTGCATGAACAATTATTTTTGAACAGTGATCTGGCCATATTTAAGTGACTGTAGGATCACTTGTGTATGTGACTGTAGGATCACTTGTGTATGTGACTGTGGAATCCCTTGTGTCTGTGTCAGTGACTGTGGGATCCCTTGTATCTATGTCAGTGACTGTGGGATCCCTTGTGTCTGTGTCAGTGACTGTGGGATCCCTTGTGTCAGTGACTTTAGGATCCCTTGTGTCTGTGTCAATGACTGTAGGATCACTTGTGTATGTGACTGTAGGATCTCTTGTGTCTATGTCAGTGACTGTGGGATCCCTTGTGTCTGTGACTGTAGGATCACTTGTGTATGTGACTGTAGGATCACTTGTGTTTGTGACTGTGGGATCCCTTGTGTCTGTGTCAGTGACTGTGGGATACCTTGTGTCTGTGTCAGTGACTGTGGGATCCCTTGTATCTATGTCAGTGACTGTGGGATCCCTTGTGTCTGTGTCAGTGACTGTGGGATCCCTTGTGTCAGTGACTTTAGGATCCCTTGTGTCTGTGTCAATGACTGTAGGATCACTTGTGTATGTGACTGTAGGATCTCTTGTGTCTATGTCAGTGACTGTGGGATCCCTTGTGTCTGTGACTGTAGGATCACTTGTGTATGTGACTGTAGGATCACTTGTGTTTGTGACTGTGGGATCCCTTGTGTCTGTGTCAGTGACTGTGGGATACCTTGTGTCTGTGTCAGTGACTGTGGGATCCCTTGTGTCTGTGTCAGTGACTGTGGGATCCCTTGTGTATGTGTCAGTGACTGTGGGATCCCTTGTATCTGTGTCAGTGACTGTGGGATCCCTTGTGTCTATGTCAGTGACTGTGGGATCCCTTGTGTCTGTGTCAGTGACTGTAGGATCCCTTGTATCTGTGTCAGTGACTGTGGGATCCCTTGTGTCTATGTCAGTGACTGTGATCCCTTGTATCTGTGTCAGTGACTGTAGGATCCCTTGTGTCTGTGTCAGTGACTGTAGGATCCCCTGTATCTGTGTCAGTGACTGTGGGATCCCTTGTGTCTGTGTCAGTGACTGTGGGATCCCTTGTGTCTGTGTCAGTGACTGTAGGATCCCTTGTGTCTGTGTCAGTGACTGTGGGATCCCTTGTGTCTGTGTCAGTGACTGTGGGATCCCTTGTGTCTGTGTCAGTGACTGTAGGATTCCTTGTGTCTGTGTCAGTGACTGTAGGATCCCTTGTATCTGTGTCAGTGACTGTGGGATCCCTTGTATCTGTGTCAGTGACTGTAGGATCCCTTGTGTCTGTGTCAGTGACTGTAGGATCCCTTGTGTCTGTGTCAGTGACTGTAGGATCCCTTGTGTCTGTGTCAGTGACTGTGGGATCCCTTGTGTCTGATTTTCAAACTTGATGTAGTTGTTCTGGACGTCATTTCACGAGGAGCATCTTGTGATTTTCTGGAGAAAACAAAATTAATACAGAATTTTTATTTGACTAATGTTGTCCAGTAGGTTGATAACAGAATATCAGAGGTCTCGGACCCGTCCTCAGCATTTTTAATAGGGGGTTCTGATGTACACAGTCAGCCACAAATTCTGGGATGATTTCTGAAATTTTTTTACAATTAAAACAAAATCTCTCAAAAAGGGGGTTCGTTCGAACCCCCAAATCCCCCTGAGGACGGGCATGGTTGATTTTCAAAATATTCAAAGTATACATTTGATGAAAGAATATAATAGGCCTATACATTAACTAGCTGTTTTTCAGAATATTCAAAGTGTAAATTGAAGAACAGTTTTAGGAAACGTTAACATATCTTCTGTTGGAAAATAAATGATGGCCCGTCTCCGTCCAGTGCACTGCGCAATCACAACAGACCGAATCAATACAATCCATCTGCCTTGGCTTTGTCGCACCCGGCTTACAAACAAACACGCAGTTCTAATACACGTCATCGATGCGCACGCGATTGCTTCATTAACAACAGTGCTGCGGTACCGGTATTAAATACAGTGTGTTGTGTTTCGGCGATGTTTGCTATTGTTCGTGTATTATTGTAGCAACATTGTAGGGCAGACCGGGGCTAGTTGTTGCAATTTTCAGTTAAAGTCACTTTTTGTGAAAAGTATGATTTCTGTCAACGTATACATTTAATGTAATATTCGTATTAATAAAATGTACCATACCAATTATATTTCATATTATAGTTAGGTAGATATATGAAGTTTTCCAGACGCGGTCGACTGTAACAACTAGCCCCGTAAGCACACTGAATATAAGATGTATAAGTGTGTATAATCCAATTAATGTAATAACAGTAACCTTTACGAGTGACACTTGCTTTGCGATCCACGCGTTCTTTGCTGTAACAACTTGCCCCGTATGATGTAACAACGTGCCCCGTATGATGTAACAACTTGTTTTAAACATATTCACGATGCTAGCATTTACAGTTACTGGTTATAAACTAGTACGCTAAACATGTCACATGTGAAACAAAGCGTTCACACGTTAAATATGGTTAAATACAATAATTTAATTTTAGTTCTTGCAGTCACTGTAAGCGCACAACTCTCTGGCTGAGCCATTGGTTCGAGTCGCCCGAGCGTTGTTACAGTTGTAACAACTTGCCCCGATACAACTGTAACAACTTGCCCCAAACACATTTTTTTGCAGTTGATCGCACGTGGACGATATCAAATCCTGAGTTTCAGTTTAATTTCTACTTGGCATAACACATTATGCTACGTAGTTTATATGTTTTACATGTAATTCACGAATATTAAGAGTGGTTGAGTGAGATATTATGTGGGCATAGGAAAACAAGTTTAGGTGGTTAAACATCGTTTTAATTTTTCGTTTTTTTATTTCGTCTTCTTATCCCACGATTTTTGGACAGTGTGTCCGCTGGTGGTCGTCAACTACTGTCGATGGCTACTCCACATCTGTGTTATGTTTTCGTAAGACGACTCTGTAGCAACGTGCCCCTGTATGCAACTAGCCCCGGTCTCCCCTACTACGTAGGAACAGAGTTCCGCCGCTTTGAAAACCTACGCGTCTATTTTGGCTCTCGTGACACACATCTGTGTCGGAACTAATAATTTAAGAATGAAAGCTAACGCGCGCTACCCGTTTCACATGTATATTCAGTGACATGCCATCTGCACATTGGCCTCAAACAGCAGACGCATTGCTCCAAATAATTGATCATGAGTACGTTCAGTGGGCGATATTTTCTTAAATCAGCGTGCGCACAACGTCACGTGATATTTCGATTTTCATCACAATTGTTTTTTTTTATATTTATGCATGATTATTGTCAATAACGTTAGTGATATACATATATGAATGCATACGGACATGAAATACGTGGTCACTGCTGTTTGTTGCATTTTATAAAATTCGAAATTGGCTCCGAAAGCGTACATTTCCGGCGAGCGAGCTCGACCCAATACTATAGCAAACTGGAAGAATGGGCCTTGCCTAGTCAATTTACGACTCGCTATATTATGTTCGAACCTTGACCAGATAATTTAATAATCCAGGAAACACCAAGATTAAAGCAATTAATACAAAATAAACAATTAATGCAACAACAATGCAGGCTGTTTAAGGTATCGAAATGTCCACACAGTGGCGTACACCTGTTCTTTGTTAAAAGCTTACTTAAAACCAACGCTACTTTGCCTGTTTACATTCTGTGTGCTTTTTTCTTTTGCCCATGTACTGTTAACCAGTCTGGAAATTAAGGTATATGCACAAGCGATGTAGTTTGCAAGCACACGCACTTCCCTGTTCATGAACTAATATGTTCAAAGTACACATAATTCCCGAAAGTACCGTCTCTACATCTATTTTCTTCTTCTTCCCGTAATCCTTATTTACTTGTGGAATGAGGGCCATATCACGAATTCTTTTCCGCCCTCTCAACGACTTATCTCCCCCCACCTCTCCCTCATATCCTCCTTGACTCTACCCCTCGTTTATTCGTGCACAGCAATGACAACAAACGGAAATAAACTAATGACCTGACCCCACTTAATAATTAGTAACCGCGTGCGTGGCACAAAACGTATGTCTAATACACGTAACTAATTTGCTGGTGGATTATTTAATTAACAAAAGGCTATTTACGGACGTGACACAGTATCTTAATTTTGATATTAGATCCCCTCTCCATCGCCAATTCGCAACGAGTTTACACATATTGGCACTGATATTATGTCATTAAATCTCAGCTGTAGCATATTAAAAACTTACATTTATTTAAATGCATTGACGCTTTTAACAACATGCGTGCCGATAATACGTAAACTGTTTTGAACGGTGTTGATCACCTGATCTCATTTTCAGGTAATAATGGTTGACGAACACGCTGGGATTTAGCTGCGTGTCCAACGAAACAATAGCTAATTGTTTCATGGGCACGGTTTCTTTACTGGAATATTTTCCAATCAACTGCGGGGGCCTAGACCTTTAGCTGAATATTGCTATTCAATGTGTTGACACGTTCGTGTAACGTGTTACACTCCTCTTATCACACGCGCTATTAATCTACGTGGACAACTCCGGTGTGGTTTGCACTACGGACTTTTATGTTATCGATTGCGTATAACTTTACATGAAGCCCCCGGAGTTCAGAGGGTCATCGGGTGCTTGGTAATATTGTTTGCAGTCTGGCTCTACGCCCGCTGCGGTCCTGCTAGCTACAGGCCCGTCGAAGATACCCTGGCGTGTACAGACTCGTCCACGGGTAAACACCCTTACTACATACAGGGTAGTCACCACAGTGGATTTTTCCACGTGTCGCCCGACAGTCAGATACAATCAGCTCTATTAATTTTGTTACAAACATATGTAGGCCTACTATTAGCATTAATTGATTTTTAGGTATTTCACTCTAGTAGTGTAACTGTGGTCTGCAGGGGACAGACCATCTATTGGATTCATGCGCTACTGCGGCAATAAAAAATCCTTATGAATGTGTGGATTGTATATGATGTGATTGTATATGATGTGATTGTATATGATGTGATTGTATATGATGTGATGATAGAGCATTTTTTTGCATCGGTTAAGTGTAGGTGACGTGTTCTGTACTGCTGTAGTATATTTATAAATTGATGGCAATTGACAGTCGTTGACCGCTAACGTATCTAGAAAGTGACTATTATATATTATGTTGGGTCGACATCAAACGTCTACCTTTGACCTCCGCACAAGACCCATGCCTGAAGCTTAATGTAACGTCTAATTGCATTTTAATTGCACGTTGTTTTATAAGGAACGAATACCCCTTTCATTGCTGTGTCGATTGCTTCTTTTTCAGATACTAGAACATAATTAGTTTTATGCCACCGTTGTTGTTATTGTGTTAATTACTAATGAACAAGAAACGGGCTGTATTACTGCAAGGCTAATTGCCAAGAACAAGAACGCGTGCTCCAACAAGAAAAGTCACAGCTTGCATGCTGACGCGGCTTGTTAAGGGTCAATGACCCCCAATTGGTATACTCATCAATCTCCTCTACAGCCCACGTCGCAGGGTATATCCCAGTTGTCTACACGATGAAAGGACAGGCAGTGACATACACAACACTATTGTGCCACCACAATACCCCCTCCGTACAATAGCACCCTCATATACATAATTCGGTGCAGACAAGTAGTTATCCGTATGGATGGATATACTAAACTACGTGTAACTATGAAGCACCAGCAGTCAACAAGATTTAACAAAGATTTAACAAGATTGCCATCTCGAACAACAAGTTCCAGATGGCAAGTGGACAAGGAAGCCATTGGCTTATCGAGAGTCCAACAATTTTATCATCTATGTGTAGCCCGCCCTTATCAGATATTTGTCAATTCTATTTTTAAACATATTCACACTACTAGCATTAACACAATCATTTGGCAGTTTGTTCCATTCATTTATCATCCTCTGTGAGAATGAGTACTTTCTCATGTCCAACCTACACTGCTCCTTAACTAATGCTGCTTTGTGTCCTCTGGTTCTACTGCCTTCTTTAAGTTTGAAGAACATATTCCTATCAACATCCTCATAACCGTTCAATATTTTAAACACTTCTATTTGGTCTCCTCTTAGTCTCCTGGTCTCTAGTGTTGTCAAACCACATTGTAATAAGCAACTTTCGTAACTAAGGTCTCTTAATTCTGGAATCATCTTAGTTGCTCTTCGTTGTATTCTTTCTAGCTTATCTATGTCTTTTTTACGATATGGCCTCCATGCTTGAATACAATATTCCAAATGTGGTCTAACTATTGCTTTGTACAGGGGTACAATTAGATGTTTCTCCTTATACGTGATAGTTCTCCTAATTAGCCCTAGAATTTGATTTCCTTTCGAAGCAGCAATCCCACATTGCTCTGAAACTTTCATGTCAGCATTAAATGTTACTCCTAAATGCTTTTCTTGTGTGGTTCTACCTAGTACAGCATCCCCCATTTTATATTCCTCGTCCATATTTCCATGTCCTATGTGTATACATTTACACTTCCCAAAATTGAATAACATTTGCCATTTTTCTGACCATTTAACTAATTTTTCTAGATCATCCTGTAAACTTTGTTTATCTGTATCATTAGTAACCTTTCTGAATACTTTTGTGTCATCTGCAAATTTGAGTACTTTGCTAGATATGTCATCCTCCAAATCATTTATATATATATTAAAAACAGTATAGGGCCTAACACTGATCCCTGTGGTATCCCACTCAAAACAGATTTCCAGTTTGCAAGTGGTGTACTAATTTGATCAACAATTTCCTTTAGCAGTTTTGGTGGTATCCCATCAACTCCAGGTGATTTATTATCTTTCATCTTCTTAATTTTCTTTGCTATCATTTCAGGAGTTACAAATAACTGCCCTAAATGTTCTGATGTATTGCCCTCAAATTTAGTCAATGGAACTGGAAGTGAGCTGATATCTTCTGTGGTAAAAACTGAGCTGAAATACTCATTCAGGACCTCTGCCATTTGGAACCCATCTGAAATTATGTTTTCACTGTTGTTTTCCAGTGGTCCGACCTTATCTCGAACTTTCTGTTTACTCCTTACATAAGCATAGAAACTCTTGCTGTCATTTTTTATATTACCTGCCAATTTTTTTTCAAAGGTTCTTTTAGATTTTCTAATTTCAGTTGTAGCTAGGTTAAGTGCCTCTTTGTAGTTTGTGTAGTCTTCTACATTTCCAGTGTGTTCGTAGACCTTCCACAGCATCTGTTTGTGAGTAATTTTTCTAATAGCTTCTTTTGACAGGTGTTTTTTCCTGGATCTTTTCCCTTGTTTTCTTAATGGAATAAATTTCTCAATAATGCCCTCAATCTCATATTTTAAACAAGTCCAGCATTCTGTTGCTGTCTTGTTCTTCAGCAAGTTATTCCAATCTATATTTGCTAGATATGTTCTCATCACTTTATATTTGCCTTTGTTGAAGTTCCTCCTCCATTGTTTTTTATATTCCCTGTTTTTACTTTTATAGTAAAATGGATTTGGTTATGGTCACTTGAACCCAAAGGTTCGTGTACTTTAACATTGTCAACTAATTCATTTTGAGAAGACAACATTAAATCTAACACATTCCCACCTCTGGTTGGTTCCACGACATGTTGAGTAAGGAAACAATCCTGTGTTAGAAGTAGAAACTGATGGTCGTTACCTCCAGCACTCTCTAATGATTCCCATTGTATATGGCCATGGTTAAAATCATGCATTATAACACATTCTCCCTTGCTCACCTCCCTTATCGCCTTTTGTAATTTTACATCTTCCTCTTGTCCTATGTTAGGACTACGATAAACTACTCCTATTGTTAATGTTGAGTTCCTGGTAACTATGTTACACCAAATTGCTTCCACACTATCTGCTTCACTGTTCAGTGTAATTTCATATGCTTGGATAGATTCTTTAATATACAAAATTACTCCACCTCCCCTTCTTTCTCGTCTATCCTTCCTAAACATTACATAGCCTGTCAGTGCTAACTCAGCATCTACTATATCTTCATTTGCCCATGATTCTGTGATGCCTATTACATGAGGATCAATATCTGCTACCATAATGTCTAACTCACTTTTTTTATTTACTATGCTCCTGGCATTTAAGCGTACACATTTAAGTTCATTGTCTGAAATTATTTGGATGTGTATTTGTAGTAGTACTCCTTTGAGTTTTCTCTGTCAGTTCCCCCTGTGCATCTAGTTTAAATAATCTATGGTACCTGTGCCCTCGTCGACAACTCTGACAAACTCACACGCAAGAACTGCAGCGCCCTTCCCTGTCAGATGAAGTCCATCTCTCATGAAAAAGTCACCTCTTCCCACAAAGTTTAACCACGTGTCTACGAAGCCTACTCCCTCCTCCATACATACCTTCTGTACCTGTGTGTTGATCGCCCTCCTTCTACAGTTCCTATATTCCTCACCCCTGCCTCCCATTATTGGTAATTATTGGCTGATGTTCCCTCCTTATCTGCATTGTTCGTTCCCACATGCACGAGAACAGCACCTCCCGTGCCACCACCCATGACCTGTCCTGCCTTCTCTGCTATATCCTCTACTTTTGCCCCTGGTAAGCATACTGTTATGTCATCTCCTCTATTTACAATTTTATCCACTTTCCTAATGATGGAATCCCCCATAAATACCCGGGCTTTCCTCGCTTTCCCCTGTGATACTACATCAGCAAAGCTCCTTTCCTGTTGCACACTACTAGTATGCCCCCTTTCTCTCATATCATCAACCTTTACTGTCTTACCACCTGGCAATCCCTCTCCACTCACCCGCTTACCTCTCTTTTGTTGCATTCTCTGCCTTCTGTCATCTTTCTTCTTCTTACCAGCTTTCTCCCTCACATTGCCACTGCTCTCCTTGTTCTCCTCGGTCTCACCACCTCTGCTCTCCTCGGTCTCACCTCCTCTGCTCTCCTCGGTCTCACCACCTCTGCTCTCCTCGGTCTCACCACCTCTGCTCTCATCATTCTCACCACCTCTGCTCACTTCTGTCTCACCCTGCCCTGTCATCATCAAAATCATACGCCTTAGCTCAATCACCTGCTCCTGCAGATATTTCACTGTAGTACACCCCCTACACACGAAATGGAAATCATCCGCCTGCACCTCCGCCCACGAATTTACACACCCGGACTTTGCAAAGTCTATCCAGCTGTCGCAGCTAGAACATATCAAATTACGTTTTGCCTTTACTTGGCGTTTGCACGGCGCCATGTTAGAAATTAAATTTGTATTTGTTTATAATCCGTTTATAATCAATTTATACTAGGTAGTCTTCACAAAGACTGTTTTTGTGTTGTAACACACACTTTATAGTATGTTACTTATGTCTTAATTAAATTTACAGCTACTGCCTTGCAACTTACTTTCTATGTAACAGCTGACTAACAAAACGTAATATCGCTCGCGCTAACGAAATTTCAGTGACCTTATTTAAATAACACTGAATTACTACCTACGGCTAACTTTTAACAATAAATGTTGCTAAAACAAAATATTCAGGTTTTCAATATTTAATATGTACTAAATTATTTACAATAATATTATGTCTCGTATTATGTACCCAATCAACTGAAAACAACAACCCTTAATTATCGCTCGCGCTACCGAGTCCTCGGAGACCTACGATATAAACTACCCTAAATTACTCCTATAGCTAAATTTTAACAGCAACTATTGACTAAACAAGGACTCTTGTAAGTTTATGTTTAATATACACGCAATAATAATAATACTTATCCGATCAATATTCCACGCTTTAGACAAATATAAAATCCACCAAATTCAATCCCGTGTTCTCCTCAAGATTTCCCAAGATCAGTCGACCAACTGGGGTATCTTGAAAATACCAGTAGACCAATTGGGGTATGACAGCAAACGCGGCATTTCAAACGATCCCACCTAGCTGGCTGGATAGTGAACAGAGTTACTTCTTGGCAAATAAAATCACTGAATTCGGCTAAATAGCGTTATTTTAGGCTTTACATTCGTAATTGATCTGAACCCTGTGTACGACTGCTTCCCGTCACTAAACCGTGCCAGGGTATAAACGGGAAGGTCCTCCTCCAATTAACCACCATAAATGGGTTAATACAGGAGTCCTTTTTAGAAGAACGGTCACAGCACGAGTTCAATCGCTCCCAGACCTACATACCGCTCATTTCACCCGCCCACTAATTCCCTAACACATGGACGAGCATATTGACTTCAAAAGATTTGTCATCGCTCCATTTGTCAACCGCTTCAAAAGTTGCCAGCAACACCGCTCCTCTAAGTAATTGTATACACTCACACACCCACTCAATAACACACTCATTCATCTCCGGGTCTGGACACTGCGGGATGTTAATTCGCACACGCAGTGGTTCGTCTCCCAATGGGCACAGACCACAGTTGATATCCCCATTGGTGGCCATGTTAACCTTTTGTAAACAAATGTAATCATCGATATCTAAACAATTTCACGACGCCCACAGACACTATGTTACCAGTATGCTAAACAAGTTTTGTTAAAACCGCTTCCAGCTCTATTGATCACGTCGCCAATGCGCGTATCTTCCAAACTGGCAGTTTTCTCAAAATATTTATATGCCTGCTGGTGTGTGGAAAATACTAACACCAAAACACCCTACGTGTCTTCAAATCCACTTCATATGGCAACAACTCTTCTTTCTTTCTTCATATATAGTGCACTCTGGGGCATTATAGCACTGTAGCACTGTAGCACTGTTGCACTATAGCACTGTGATAGATATACTGAGTCCACGACAGGTCACACATTTACTTGTTGAATATTTTACCTCCATAAACACCAAGTAGAAGGGACCAACGGCTTTTAGTGACACAGGCGAAGTGGGGTGAAAGAACCTGCCTGAAGTTTCGAAACGGTAGCAGGTGAGATCGAACCCGCGATCGACAGTCCGATGTCACAGCCAGCACGACCCACTCGTTGCGAAAGCGACGATATAGCATTCCAACCTTGCTGGTTGAAATATCTGATAAAATCACAGAAACCGGCAAACTAACTTTATTCGGAAACAATTCCGAACTGTAGTCTGACCTCATTTCCACATGGCGCGAAGCCAACGCCGTACAAAATAACGAACTTCTGTCGTGTAATTAAGGAAAACAGACACCACGTCACACCGTGTACGTGACAACGTATCTTTGTATATCCTTCAACACTCGTACCGTTCGCTTCCACACATAGATAAAGACGTTTATAACACGAGACGAGAGGTTACGGTTCGTTGATCTGGGAAAAGTGAATAGTTCGGCGGCGTTGACGTCTAGCTAACAAGCTGCACTACTTAGCCACCTTTCGCGAACCACTTTGACATATCATATTTATTCTGCGGATGAACCACACAAGTCGGAATTGCTTGATTATGCACATCGCTGCTGCATTTAATGAGCACCCACTTTAGTCAAACGTGATCAGCATTCGAAACTCAAGTTTCTGCGAACTTGGTACAAGCTGCTAATTGAAGCATCCGCGAGAGATGTCTGGTGACGTAACATGATTAGTTCGATGGAGAACAGCGACCTCGTGTCCCAGTACAGGAGGCTCGGTGGCTCAGTGTATTATATAACTCGAATCTTCTACATTTCGTTGAAATGTATTATATTAGCAGTAAGTAAGTAAGTAAGTAAGTAAGTAAGTAAGTAAGTAAGTAAGTAAGTAAGTAAGTAAGTAAGTAAGTAAGTAAGTAAGTAAGTAAGTAAGTAAGTAAGGTAAGCACCTACCTTGAAATCAAAGTAGTGAAACGTTAAATTTTAAAGGTTGCTTGAACATTTTGTCACTCTACTTATTATCTATTTCTAATTATTAGGACCCAAATATGACCTTGTACTGTGTGTTAAAATGGGATCCTTGTTGTGACAGCGTTTGGAGTAATGAGAGTTTTTCATTATCAGCATTCTGTGATAAATATCTGCGAAGCAAGATTTATTTGGATGGAAGACGTTCGTTGAATAAATAAGTGCATTGCCATTGAACACATAAAGTTTTTGCCTATGTTGACCACTTAACGGTGTCATATCCTTTGGGATTCTAATTGACAACATAGCACAGTATTTTTTATAAATGCTATATACCAGCCTATACTTGCATGGCTATGAGATTGTAATAGCGGCATTACCGATCTTCTGAGAAATGGTTGAAAAGAGAAGACCGCATTTTTGGCACTGGTACCTTTTCAATTATTTTGGCCGGTATCCTGCCGCCTACTAAGTAGATTGTGAAGACCTGTTTGCGTGTAGCAAAACATAACATCAACTCTGGCATTCGATCATTTGTTCCTTCTGGATACTCTAGAGGAGGCAGTAGCATTATACACAGTAGATCGTTGATGAAAGCCTAATCTCGTCACAGACTTTATTAACAGCTGAGCCAGCAGGCACACAACAGGTTGAGTCAGATACTTATTGCAGCGATCTCATCACGCAACTACGGGGAGTTAGCTCCACTCAGTGGGACATCTGTTAATCTGAAGACAATGTCCCTAATTGCGTTTGGAGTTCCCGTTTCAAAGGCAATGACGTAGACACGTGACGCGGTATATCAGAAAGCACGATTGATCACCGTCAATGTTCGTTGTTACAACTTGAGTGATAAACGCCTTTGTTTCGCAAAGCCACCTAGCGAGTGGGCAGGAACTTGCCTGTCTCTCTCCGTCCATTACCGTCAATTATTTGGACACAATTGCTGTTAGTATTTGGATTATATATTGACAGAAGTGACTTCTACAGGCAAAACAGATCGTCGTCGTGTATTGAATGTTCAACTGTCCAGCCAATTAAAATATAATTAATACTAGTATGCCTCTAAGTGGGTTGTGTCAAACTAAAAGGCAGGAAAACTGAGCTGTGATGATATAACGAAAACGTTGAAACCCTGGATCAAAACAGCGACTGCAGCTGACAATTACAATCTATGAGGACAGCGGGCGGCAAACAACACGACACTACTCTGTCGCCGATATTGGAGACACGATCTGCGGTTCCTCAATCAATACGGACGTCTGCCACTTACGCACACGACCGTTGTCTGTGTTCCAACGGAAACTGCGTCCGTTGACAATGATCTATGTATTTCTTTTATTCCGATGTGCTCTAGGCACAGTGCACTAATGATTTTCCCGTTGAAACCAATGCTAAGAGTTAGTCGGGCAATTCCACTTTATTATTCGGTTTTAATGCAAACTGTAACTTTACTTATTATATTGTCGCCGACCTTCAATAGCATTTTCGTCAAATCCTAAAAAAATTCTCGAAAAAATCAACATGGATGGTTGACCGTCATGTGTCGCTCAAACAAACCGGATGTTGCCATCGTGCACCAGGGATCCTTCCGTCATGTGTCGCTCAAACAAACCGGATGTTGCCGTCGTGCACCAGGGATCCTTCCGTCATGTGTCGCTCAAACAAACCGGATGTTGCCGTCGTGCACCAGGGATCCTTCCGTAACTGACACGTGCATTATGTTACCCACCAGCCACGAGCCATTTAATGTGGGCAGTGTTAGTCCCGTACTCCTTAAATATGGCTATATTCGTCCCTATTCAAAAGTAATCTTCCAGGCAGCAACACAAAATAACGAAAGGGGTAACGTCTCAAAATCACCGCCACTTCATTCGTATAACATGCACCCTGGAGTAAATCAATCCTTTTCCTTACCCCCCCCCCACCCACCCCGTAGCTCATCAGCATAGTAGAGCGTACCCATTCAACCGTTGACGACTTGATACTGTAAACCGACACGAGACTGCCCAACCTTTTGCCTTTGACGCGTCGTTGGGCTCGGGTTACTGAGTATTTCGGCGCAATTTAGGTTTTGCTCAATTTACCGTCTAGCCGCAGAGTCAGAAGTCGGAATGTTTAGTGACAAAACAACAATTTACGTCAGACGTCGACAAAACCCTGTTAAGTCAGCAACATTCATATTTTATTCTAATTATAATTTAACTCACGACTGAGCTTGTTGGAATAAAATAAAATCTAAGTTGGTTAATACATAAAAATATAACATATGAAACATCTGTTTCAATAGTTAAATCCGCCATGACACAATGATTGCTTTGAATAAATTAAGACAAAAAGCGGGGTCTAGCGATGTTATTTCAGATTTACATTTGATTTTTTTGTTTCCCTATCTGCTATCTAGTTCGCATTTTACTAACTATCGTGTTATAGCAAATCAGTTATACAACTGATGCATCCACTTAGCTGAATCCGGAGCGGAGAAGGATTGTCATCTAAAACAAAGTTGGTTTGTAAAAGTAGGCCCTATATATACAGTTGTGTGAACATTTTTATTCATGGATTTAGGATACTGTACGATTCATTGCAGCTTTTTGATGTTTCAACTTCCAGTTTTCTTTTGTTTGACCGCAGATGATAACTTTAACGACCCAACCAGTGATACGTTTTCATTTATGAAAAGATCTTGTAGCTCGGAGATTAAATCCGACATTTCCAATCATGAAATCTGACTTCACTTCGAACATCGTAACATGTAAAAAGGAAGACTGCATTCGTAATTGATTTCCATTTCGTAAAAGTGACCCATAATTGGAGCTAAACAACGTTACTTTACAATGCCAGATGCGCGGACAGTATACTATTGATTTTTCTATTAAGACCATTGCTAACAGTCAGTCTGGCAATTTTGCTTTCGAGAAAATCAACATGGAAGACGCCCACCGCCATTTGTCGCCCCAAAAAACTGGATGCTGTCTTCCTACTCCAGGGATCCTTCCGTCACCCACATATTCTGTCTTCCTACTCCAGGGATCCTTCCGTCACTCACATATTCTGTCTTCCTACTCCAGGGATCCTTCCGTCACTCACATATTCTGTCTTTCTACTCCAGGGATCCTTCCATCACTCACATATTCTGTCTTCCTACTCCAGGGATCCTTCCGTCACTCACATATTCTGTCTTCCTACACCAGGGATCCTTCCGTTACTCACATGTTCTGCCAACGAGCGATTTGACTTTCAAAACTGGACAATGTACAAGTAACGTAGTTCGTGAATATGTTTTTCGCTGTTCATAACTATTTTTTCAGTGTGCAAAGATCCTTAAAAGGGGATACCGTGTGAAAATCACTGGCGCTTAATTGGTAAATGAATGATCTGTTCCCTCTACTTACAGTGTGACCCAAATAGAGAGAGCAGCGAGGTCCTCTCTCGGCTCCTACGACGAGACCGCCGTCTGGTGGTACTAGGGGGAAACTGCGACAACAGGAGCCAGGACAAGACGTCAGCGCTTGGACTAGACAGTTTGGCTGGTTTACGCTCTTACATACCGCAAGTAGGTTATCCGCTTTGTTGAGGCTCTGCCCATGTGGCGCAACTTATACTCCGGTGAATTATTAAAAAAAACAATGACATGAAATATTTAACAAGATTAGCCATTTAGGTTGTTTATGTTCTTGCATGTTTAACTAAGATGTTAAGGCTGTGCTATATTGTATGGAACAGAGACATTGCATGCTGCAAAATCCATGCTATAGAAGATACAAAGTTTCGTAGTAAACAGGTGTTTAAGGAGAATTCTCAGGATATTGTGGTCAGAAACAATTAGTAATGAAGCATTAAGGAAAGGAGCAAACAAAGAACCAAATAAATATCAAATAACAAGGAGGAAGTGGAGCTGGACTGTTCATATTCTCAGAAAGCCAACGTGACATAACACAACACAGCACAGCCCAGCACAGCACAGCACAGCCCAGCACAGCCCAGCACAGCCCAGCACAGCACAGCACAGCACAGCACAGCACAGCCCAGCACAGCACAGCGCAGCGCAACACAGCACAGCCCAGCACAGCACAGCCCAGCACAGCACAGCCCAGCCCAGCCCAGCACAGCACAGCCCAGCACAGCATAGCACAGCACAGCACAGCCCAGCACAGCACAGCCCAGCCCAGCACAGCACAACACAACACAACACAACAGAACACAGCCCAGTACAACACAGCCCAGCCCAGCATAACACAACACTACACAACACAGCACAGCACAGCACAACACAACACAACACAACACAACGCAACACAGCACAACACAACACAACACAGCACAACAAAGCACACCACACCACACCACAGCCCAGCACAGCACAGCACAGCACAGCACAGCCCAGCACAGCACAGCACAACACAACACAACACAGCACAACAAAGCACACCACACCACACCACAGCCCAGCACAACACAGCACAGCACAGCACAGCACAGCACAACACAACACAACACAACCCAGCACAGCCCATCCCAGCACAGCGCAACACAGCACAACACAACACAACACAGCCCAGCACAACACAACAAAGCACAACACAACACAACACAGCACAACACAACACAACACAGCACAGCACAGTACACCACAGCACAACACACCACACCACAGCCCAGCACAGCACAACACAACACAACACAGCACAGCACAGCACAACCCAGCACAGCACAACATAACACAACACAACACAACACAGCCCAACACAGCACACCCAACCACCGCACAGCACAGCCCAGCACAATACAGCCCAGCCCAGCACAGTCCAGCACAGCACAACACAACACAGCACAACACAGCACAACACAACACAACACAGCACAGCACAACACAACACAACACAACACAACACAGCACAGCACAACACAACACAACACAACACAGCACAGCACACCACAGCCCAGCATAACACAACACAACACAACCCAACCCAGCACCCCACAACACAACACAACCCAGCACAGCACAAGACAACACAACATAACACTGTCCATAGCTGTAATGTCAGCCTCTTTTCATGTTTTTTTTACAATAAACGTTTCTTCCATGTATCGGTAAAACAACTGTTTCAGTTACTTTGTAATCATACTGGTACTGGTACTGGCACTAGTACTGGTACTAGTACTGGCATTAGTACTGGTACTAGTGCTGGTACTAGTACTGGTACTGGTACTGGCACTAGTACTGGTACTAGTACTGGCATTAGTACTGGTACTAGTACTGGCATTAGTACTGGTACTGGTACTGGCACTAGTACTGGTACTAGTACTGGTACTAGTACTGGTACTGGTACTGGCACTAGTACTGGTACTAGTACTGGCATTAGTACTGGTACTAGTACTGGCACTAGTACTGGTACTAGTACTGGTACTAGTACTGGTACTAGTACTGGTACTAGTACTGGTACTAGTACTGGTACTAGTACTGGTACTGGTACTATTCATATAACAAATCTAAATTCACAACAGTTAACGAGATTGGCACACAGAGCAATTTACTCAAGATGGCAAGGAAGGCATTGGAGTATTGAGAATCCAGCAATGCGTTATCTATATATAACCATCTAGTGTGAGAAACGCACCATTGAAAATACACATATCCGTACTGTTAGCAGTTACATAATAGTAGATAATTAGCTTTATAAAGACTGACACAACCGGGCACGAACGCACGAACGCACGCACGCTCGCACGCTCGCTCGCTCGCTCGCACGCACACACGCGCATTCACATTAATTACGTCGATGACCAACTCCTCCTGTCTTTCAGGCGACATTCGAGGATGTTATGCCGAGTGGTGACAGATCGAGGTCTGTGCATTCAATATCAACTCGGCCGTCGCTGGCGTCAGCTAACGCGGCCATGTTGGCCTTTATTCAACATCACGACTGGAGGCACGTCGTATTGATACACGACCAAGCTATCCGTCACGTACAGGTAATTCGGCGAATATCGCAGTAGCCAGTGGACTAACCGAAATGCAACTCACGTGCCACAAACAGTTGTCGTAACACAACTTAACGCTTCTTATTTGATAGCTTTGTCTTAGCTAGGCCAACTCGTACATATAAAGTCATCGCACATTTTGCAATCAGAGAGACATCAAGCAGGCCTATCTCCTTTTTATGCGGAATTTTCTTACTAAAATGTTTGTCTCCTTTGAGTCAATATCACAAGTGGTTTTCTACATTGGAAAACTATTTTGTACGATATTCATTTTACCCGGTGGCTTCAAAGAGATTTGAAATAATAAGTAACAATTATAATTTATTATTTGTCATACACAAATACAAGAGTTCTTGTGTGTATGCGTTCGTGCGTGCATGCGATCGTGCGTGCGTGCGAGCGAGCGTGCGTGCGTGCGTATGTGATACAAATACCTACACAAGGCTCACGGACACAGATATATTTAAATGTACATAACTTTGTGTATGACGGTAGTTGTTGACGTTTGTGTTACTTGTCATTGTTTTTGTGTCTGAGGCGATGACAGCGATGAGCGAGCTGGCGGACAGGCAACAAGTGAACGTGTCACTGTTGACGTTTGTGTTACTTGTCATTGTTTTTGTGTCTGAGGCGATGACAGCGATGAGCGAGCTGGCGGACAGGCAACAAGTGAACGTGTCACTGTTGACGTTTGTGTTACTTGTCATTGTTTTTGTGTCTGAGGCGATGACTGCGATGAGCGAGCTGGCGGACAGGCAACAAGTGAACGTGTCACTGCGGACAGAGTGGAATGGCGTCATGACGCTTGCACATCTACGCGTAAGTGAAACATTTGTGCATCCAGCCGCCCATAGAGGCACACGTACGCACAGTGTCGCGCACGTAACAAACATGCATACGAAAAACACATCCGGGTGTCTAGTTGCACGCGTTAAATTCTAATAATAGTATAGCTTTATATGGAAAAAGTGTTTGAGGCATGTGGGATTATGGTTTAGGAACAGTTGGCAAAGAGACAGGAAGAAAAGCGGAATTCAGCAGAGAACAACTGGACCCGGAGAATGTGTACAGTGAAACCAGATCGTTCGTTCGTTCTTTGGTATGCATTTGCCTCACGTGATGCAACATCACTGCGGAAAGTTCCGGATGGTTATATTTAATGGTCTAGATTTCATTGTGGTTGAGTATATGCTACAGATGTTGACTTCAGCGCTGCAGACACACTTGAATTCGACGCATAACATTTGAAAACGACAGATTCGGCTGCACTGATTGAAAGGATTTTGTCAGTTTTTGCTGTTTTGAGATCATCTTTGGATGGTGGCCTTCTTTGTAGACGTTGTCCTTAAGATATTCCTAAATATAAAAAAAGTCTGGCGGCGACAGATGGAGTGAACGCCTAGAATCCAAGCGCGTCTGTAGCGCAGAGACTAACATCTGAAGCATGTGTTCTGACCTCCACCAAATCAAGGACACATATCCATCTGAACACTTTCCACGGTAATCTGGTGTGTACCAAAAGTGAACAAAAGAACGTATCATTTGAAATAAAATAAGGAAGTTACAGTAAGTTAAACTGGTTCCTTTTGGTGGTCGCCCTGTATACAACATTTGGCAAAGTCCCCGTGACGTCATCCCATTGTCTGCTTTCTACAGGCCACCCGCGTGCGGACTGTCGTCTTGTACCTGACGTCATCGCAGTCAGCCGAGGTCATCTGCCAGGCGAGCAGGAAGTGGTGTGATAGGTTCACGTGGCTCGTCGTCACTAGAGACCGCGAGGAATTCTCGAAAGGGTTGTCGGACGGATGTGATAAAATCGACTCGCGAGTTTCAATTGTTCTGTTTGAAGTACCAACGAGAAACACTGACGAATTGAAGGTTAGAGTTCATCAGTTTAATAACCTTTCTAATTCCTTGAGGTGTGTCTCAGTCCCAATCTAGCTCCTCATACCTGTTTGTGGGGCCAATCTCCCACCTACATTTGAGGTCAACCTACCACCAATCCCGCCTCCAACCTATTTTTAGGTCAACCTTCCACTTCCTGCCACACCTCCTTCTTCCTAGCCTACTTCTCTTGCTGCGTTTCTATCTATCTACAATATGGCGCCATTGCCACAATGTTTTGTTTCAACACATTAGATGAGTTCGTTTGTTTATAAAACAATTTACCGTTTACACAATTTATGAGGGGGCAGCCGTGGCCTAGTGGTTAAGGTGTTGGACTCTAAATTCGAGGGTTGTGAGTTCAACACCCACACTGGGCACGGTTCGTTTTCGAAGCTTAGGCAATTTCGTTTACCCTACTTTGCCTCAGTCTACTCAGCTGTAAATGAGTACAAACACTGTTTGGAAGGTACCTGCGATGGACTAGTGTCCCGTCCAGGAGAGTCAGGATAACTGCACTCTAAGTTGCTTCGCACTACAGAAACCAGGTTTAAGCACTGGCCATATAAGCCTTCATGGCTTCCTAAGGCGTAATGCCTGGGGGATGACTTTACCTTACCTTTACCAATTTATGATAAGTGTGTCCATAGATAACAATTTTACAGAATCGATTACATATGTCTAAAATGTGAACGCGTTTAACATGAGAGTAGATAAAAATTGTTCAAAACACGTGAAGAAATAACTTTTTGCATATACAGCTGTACATTAAAAAAACCAGTACGTTTTGGAACCTGCGACATTTAAAAATGGACAATGTTTTCGTTTATTTCACCAATGCGATACCGATGTGTTGGTGTCATTCTCAATTATGGAACGAACCATTTATCGACAGCTTAAATTAATATTATGTGCCACAAAATGGTAACAATTTACAAATCTGTAGAAATTTGCGACCGGATCGAGCGCTGCTCTACCGCCCGTGATGGGGACGACAGGGGAGGCGGCTTCCTCTAGAGCGCCGTACGAGGCTGGCCTGGCCTACGACACGGCGGGACTCCTGCTTGAAGCTCTTGAGAGGCTGCTACTGCGAGACGACTACGACCGGGCTGCGCACCAGGCGACCTTCACGGCCAACCTCTCGTCCCTGCTAAGACAGACGGACACGGACGGCATGACGGTACGACTTGTGCGCATACAGGCTGGCACTGTGGGATTGTGTGTGAGGAAACGTGTGTTAGATGCTTTAAGACTTGCATACTCAACATAAGCTACACACTGCACACTAGAATACTGCTATGGACGATCGTGCGTCATACGTTTAGAAAACACAATGTAATCAGATATTATGTACGAGTATTTACTATATTTATGGTTGTTACCAGTGTGTGTTTGTGTGTGCGTGCGTGCGTGTGTGTGTGTGTGTGTGTGTGTGTGTGTGTTTGTGTGCGTGTGCGTGTGCGTGTGCGTGTGTGCGTGTAGGTGTGTGTGTGTGTGCGTGTGTGCACGCGTGCGTGTGTGCTCGCGTGCGTGTGTGTGTGCGTGTGTGTGTGTGTGTGTGTGTGTGTGTGTGTGTGTGTGTGTGTGTGTGTGTGTGTGTGTGCGTGTATGCGTGTGTGTGTGTTTGTGTGTTTGTGTGTGTGTGCGTGCTGCACGCGCGCGCGCGCGTGCTTGAATGTTTATGGGTGTTTACGTGTGTTTATGTGTGTCTATCTGTGTGTGTGTGTGTGTGTGTGTGCGCGTGTGTGCGTGCGTGCGTGCGTGCGTGCATATGTGTTTGTGTGTATTTATTTATACATGTAATTGTTCATTATTTTTTGTATTTCCAGTTGGGCTCACGTACGCAGTGTGTCAAATGTGTGCGTTGTTGTAGGGTTGGCTGAGATTCAACGACGAAGGCGTACGACAAATGTCCGTCGGGATATATCTCCATCGAGGTAACCCACTTACTTACTACTGCCGCATAATCTTATCTGCTCTTGTCGTTTCTTGCTTATGCAAACAAATGGCTTCTTCACATTCGTACGCAACAAATGACAACCAATACATTAGTAGGCGAATCAATTTGGACATAAACGGTGACACTGTCACTGAGAAACATCATTAATGGCACAGGCGATTAGCGTAATGAAGTTTGCAGTAACATAGTAATGACTACCTGGTAGTATCAGGAAGTGTGTATTCCAACATATCTTTGCAAATTACACAATATTATGTGTGTATGTGCGGGCGGGCGTGCGCGTGCGCGTATGGGTGAGTGCCTACTTATAATAAGTAGTTGTCTTGTTATAGTCATGTAATTAATGCCTGATTTCGTAGGAGACCCGTCTTAAATAATTTTTCTTAATTCCCAGGAGTACGAATGTCACGCATAGGGATCTTCGACCCGGCAGACGAGACGCAGATATGGAGCCCCCGCGCAAGTAAGTGTGTCTACCTGAATATTGGAATTCCCAGGAAAGTAAATGTACCTGCCTTAATGGATTCCTGCTCATTTAGTGATGACAATAATTGTTTGTAGCTAAATATGCAAAAGTGATCGTCATATGTATTTGTATTTAATAATAATACAAACTTTGCGTTATCTTAGACAGTCGTATAAAAGAAACCATAATTCCCCACAAACCAAACAAATATTATTATGTTCTTATTTTTATTGGAGAACTCGAAAGTAACACATTATTTTAATGCAAAAAAATACAGTAGTGGGGGATCATTCTTCCATTGAAAAGGTTCGGTTCGCTTATATGATCATAACTGTTTAAGTAGCAGTCGTCTTATTTGACGTCAACGATACATTAATTTACGTAATGTGACAACGAAGGCTCGTTTTAATGGCGATCCATCAACTGGTTGGTTTTAATGGCGATCCATCAACTGGTTCGTTGCAGCAAAGCCAGCTAACAGACCGCCTGTAGACATTAAAAGCCCTTCGTCGATACAACGATTTCGTGACAAAGGACCCTGCCTATGCACCACGGCTCCTGCTTGTTTGTCTGCATTTGTTGTTTACGTTGGTGAATTAATCGGACAAACTATGACATGATTTGTGACCGGATCTGGTCATAATTCGGCGAAAAAACGACAAAAGCGTTCCGGCTCTATATACCTTAGAATAAGGCTATCCACACTTTTGTTTTGCAAGTTACCCGACCTAATGATCAAAGTCAATACTTTCGATGATTTAAAAAAAAACACGCATTCTTTTATTAAACCCATTGTGCATATTATTTAACTATTCACGCTCCACATATTTGAACATCAACGAACACAATTCGCAATTGGCCAAATCAATTCACTTCAATTCAATTCAGTTCAGTTCCTTCTTCAGGAACTGAATTGTGGGATTTAGTAATTCTTCTGCTCGCAAGATGGCACTGCGAGAAGGCTGTTCGATCCATGGCCGAGCCCTACAGGTCAGGAAAACAACACCTATCTTGATTCGAGACGAATGGTAGCGGCTAAGCCACCTGTGCGATAGCCTACTTGCCGCACCATACGACGAGCAGATAAACTAAATCCCACAATTCAGTTCGTGAAGAAGAAAACCGAAGGATGTCAAAAGGAAGTTAACTTCATCATTGTGTCAAGAATAAAATTCTATAAATAACCTGTACCCAGTCCTTGGAAAGATTCATTCAACTAACGAAATTGTCTGTGAACAAAAATGTACAAGTCAAATAAAGTTATTTAAATAAGCAATGAAACAATGACTACCATATGCATGCAGCGTCTGTCTGCGGCTAATGAGCAACGACTGTCTGTGCATGTAGTGTTCTTGACGTTTCCTCGTCTCTCAATGAGATATCAACATTTGACAAAGTCTACCCGCTGTATCGCGGCCGAAGCTCAATAAGTTGGATGTGGCAAACCTTTGTTTTCTCAAAGCTGTTAATAAAGGCTATGTTCATTCTTCCATTCTGTTAACCTTACAACCAAGGATGTGTTTAATCCTGCAATCTACTTAGAACCTACCTTTATTCTTCCACAATGATATTCAAGTCTACGCTTATTCTTCCACAATGACATTCAAGTCTACGTTTATTCTTCCACAATGACATTCAAGTCTACGTTTATTCTTCAAAATTTACATCCATGTCTATTTTGATTCTTCCAACCGACATCCAAGTCTATGTCTTTTTTAAATACTGGCATCCAACTTTATGTTTATTCTTCCAAACTTACATCCAAGTCTGTGTTTATTCTTCCAAACTTATGTGGAAGTCTGTGTTTATTCTTTCTAATTTACACGCAATTCTATGTGTATTTACGTATATACAATTCTACGGTTATTCTTAGAAACTGATCTCCCAATATTAATTTTGTTTATTCTTCCAGAAATATATCCGCTGTATGTTTATTGCTATACATAAACAGTGTAATTTACAATGTAATGAATCTTGCTCAATGTTTCAGTTCAAACGACATAATCCCTCTACGAAACATGCAAAACATGCGACTGTAGCATTGTTTGTGTGGATATGGCCTACTTTAATTGCAACCTATAATCATTATTCACTGTCTCCCGTTCTTCACTGTCTTCCCATATGTCACCCTATCAATGGGACAACTGCTCATTGCCGTTTAAATCTAGCAGCTGCTGCAAACAGGTAACATAATATGAAGGACATTGCCACCACTTGTAATTTATCAGATTCCTTTCTTGTTGTTCAAAAGCTACGTGCAGAAAGCTATTTGTTGATTGAAGAAATTAGCAACGTGTATAAACACAGCCTTCTTATAGCATTCCAATTCACCATTATGTTTAATCATAGTCTCCAAGCAGGAGTGCGAACAAGACAGACATTGCTATGAATAATGTCTCGGCTTCTCGTTTAACCGGCACGTGTAGGAATTTAATCTTTTGATTTGATGACACCATTAATAAACAAAAACGGTATGTTGATGAACTGGCGATACTAGTACACACATAAGCGCCTGCGCGCGCACGCGCATGCACGCACAGGCGATAATCATTATCTACTCAGTTCATTTGGAAGGCAGTATTCATAAAATGTGCGTGGTCTTTCATGTGTGTTGTTCGAAATGATCCGAATGTATAGAGCATTTTTATTGAATCGTATGACAGCACGCGCGTGTTGATGTGAAATGATCCGAATGTATAGAGCATTTTATTGAATCGTATGACAGCACGCGCGTGTTGATGTGAAATGATCCGAATGTATAGAGCATTTTATTGAATCGTATGACAGCACGCGCGTGTTGATGTGAAATGTATTATTCCAGAGGTCGCACCCTTTCCTTGGCAAGATTTTAATGTACATGTTTTATTCGTTTTAGATGTAAGCTTGGGCCCCGACGCAATCAGTACTGGTCGTCGTCTCGGTCGAACCAATCTGTCCCTACTCGTTGTCCTGTGCGCCATGGCTCTTGTGGGAATAATCTACACTGTCGCAATCTTGGCATTCAACATCGCAAAACAGAAGGAGAAGTGAGTAAACCATTCGCTCTGTGGTGCTTATGCCAAGTGTTGATTTTAATAAGCGAATTGAACAGTTGTAGTAATAACACTTGAATGATACGATGTAATTGAATTGCAAACTTACATAGTGTACTTTCAACCATAATGTGTCTTGTTCGAGCTCCCAGAACACAAAATGCGGTAAAGGAGTTGTGTCGTAAAATCGTAAAACACAAATTGCTGTTGACAGAAGATTAAATAAATAATAGTGAACGCTGCGGAAGGACTATGACGAACAATAGTACAATACAATACAATACAATACAATACAATACACTACACTACAATACAATACAATACAATACAATACAATACAATACAATACAATACAATACAATACACTACACTACAATACAATACAATACAATACAATACACTACAATACACTACAATACAATACACTACACTACAATACAATACAATACAATACAATACACTACACTACACTACAATACAATACAATACAATACAATACACTACAATACAATACAATACAATACAATACAATACAGTACAGTACAGTACAATACAATACAATACAATATAACACAATACAATACAATACAATACAATGTACTACAATACAATACAATACACTACACTACACTACACTACAATACAATACAATACAATACAATACGAATAGTAGTACAATACACTGCAATACAATACAATACAATACAATACAACACAATACAACACAATACAACACAATACAATGTACTACAATACAATACAATACAATACAATGCAATGCAATGCAATGCAATGCAATGCAATGCAATACAATACAATACAATACAATACAAAACAAACTAATACACTACAATACAATACAATACAATACAACACAATGCAATACAATGTACTACAATACAATACAATACAATACAATGCAATACAATGCAATACAATGCAAAACAAACTAATACGCTACAATACACTACAATACACTACAATACAATACAATACAATACAACACAATACAATACAATACAATACAATGTACTACAATACAATACAATACACTACACTACACTACATTACAATACAATACAATACAATGCAAAACACACTAATACACTACAATACAATACAATGTACTACAATACACTACACTACAATACAATACAATACACCACAATACAATACAATACACTACAATACACTACAATACACTACAATACAATACACTACAATACAATACAATACAATACAATACACTACACTACAATACAATACAATATACTACAATACAATGCAATACACTACAATACACTACAATACAATACAATGCACTACAATGCAATACAATACAATACACTACACTACACTACAATACAATACACTACAATACAATACAATGTAATACAGTACAAATAATAGTAGTAATTTCCACATGACATGTTCTTTCATTACATTTTATATTCGGCGAATTCAGCAGTATTGGAGAAGGTTATATTTCAATTAAACATGTCTCACAGAATCGTCAAGATGACCAGTCCGAACATTAACGTCGTCATACTGGTCGGAGTGATCTCCGCCTTTGTATGCATGCCACTTCTTGCGCTGAACAGCGGTCAAGTCAGCCTGGACACCCTTGCTACACTTTCACAGGTACATAAAAACATACGGCTTTACATTCCACACGTGTGAAGCACCAAACATGAGCTAAACGTAGAAAAATAAATCGTTGACACTTAAGCAATCTGATTGTTTATTCTCAGTGATGATACAAGCCAAAATGCTCAACTAATTCAGCGTATTTGATTAAGAATATGTGCTAATTATTAATTAATTGTAATATATAATTTTATATATATATATATATATATATATATATATATATATATATATATATATATATATATATATATATATATATATATATATATATATATATATATATATATATATATATATATATATATATATATATATATATATATATATATTTATTCATAGACAATTATTAATTGCAATATATATATATATATATATATATGTATGTATGTATGTATGTATGTATGTATGTATGTATGTATGTATGTATGCATTCATGCATGTATGTATTAGTAGAAATGTCGGTTTGCAGGTTTCAACCTATTTGCTCTCAATATCGTTCACGATTATCTACGGCGCTATATTCGCCAAGTCGTGGAGAGTGTACATGATCTTCAAGAACCTCGCAGTCGACGGAAAGGTGAGCGACGAGACTAATATTAGGTAGTATTTTTCATAATTGTTTTATATATTCAGCTTCAACAAAAACACACCACTTTTATTTTATGCATATTTCAGTAAAGGCAATATGTGGGTGGGTTTGTTGCATGAAATTGTTGGTGTAGGTTCCCTAGCAACCAGTTAATCACTCGTGTGTGACCACGAGACGCCTCAATTGGTCTTCTGATGGCCAGGTGTTAATAACCTCATTTTGATGATAATTAATTAAGACCGTGGGGCGATTTTAAGGAGTGGTATGTATAGCGTTGATTAATCCAATAAAATGCCCCCCGAGAACTTTATCTAAAATTCAAAATGCTGCGCCTATCAAGTGAGAACGCAGCCGTGTTATCTGCTCTGGTCGCCGTGGCTGCTCTCATCAAGTAAGTTTAGCCGGTACAACGACATTCAGCGAGCAAACGACATATGACGGCGACCTCCAGTCACTACACATCGGCAAGATCAACTCATCCTCACCAGTTATCTGCGGGACAGGTTTCGTACCGCTGTAACACCAGGACGCAACAACCAGCGAATCAGCAACTCAACTGTTCGAAGGAGGCTTCACAGTAGTTACCTGGCTGCAAGGATACAATACACAGGTCCGGTCCACAGCCATGTCCACCGCCGAAACAGATTAGTGTGATGCCAACAGCATCTTCGGTGGACCCAGCGGTCATCCCGCGTATCGAAAGGGTCAGATACCAACTTGTAGACAGGAACTCAGGTACAGAACCCAGGCACTGCTAGAAGCGAATCCCCCTGCAGACCATACGGCGCCTGGTGAAAAGCACGCGAAGCAGATCCGTTGCTTGCATCAACAGCCAACGGTGGCCACACACGGTATTGAAGTGTGACTTGCGACAATTATGGCTGTCATGCGCAATAATCGCCGCTCTTACTACTGATATAATGTACGATTTCTGTAAATAGGATGTCAATCTTTCCATGTCAATACAGATATTTTTGTAATTAAACACTGTTTTCCAACGTTATGGTACTTGTAAGTTTCTTTTGTCGCTGAAAATATTTTATACTGTTTTTTTTAACTAAATTTATAAATAAATTTGTATTTCGTATGCCCGAGAACATTTTGAGTCAGGCGCTATATCATTTCCTATTAATAATAATAATAATAATAATAATAATAATAATAATAATAATAATAATAATAATAATATTATTATTATTATTATTATTATTAGTAGTAGTAGTAGTAGTAGTAGTAGTAGTAGTAGTAGTAGTAGTAGCAGTAGTAGTAGTAGGTAAGAACTACGTCAAGCAAGTAAACAAGATCTGGCCCCGTTTTGACGTCAACATTATAAAAATTGGTTGGCAGACAAGAAATCAACTGGAAACACATTCGATGTTCACTAAAAACTCCGCATATTGCATGTCATACTACACTGCTTGTTTACTTAACACGTAAATCGTAATGTGAAATGTGATTGCAACTATCCAGCCATGATTACTGGAAACGCTACTGCAGTTGATGTCATGGACGATACGGAATGCTTAGACAGGTTGACATCGTAGCTGGCGCTAAAATATTCGACAAATGTGTTCCAGTTAACTTGACAACCAAGTATTTAATTTTAGCTGACTTTAGCTGACTAAAACGTGAGTAAATTCCTACAAGGAATTATCGTGGACTGACAACTGTCTACGTTTTCTACGCGACTATGTTGTATATGATGCGAAATGACGACACATTGTCGTACGTCCCATGTTTCAGATGACGCGCGACGAACATCTCCTCTTTGGCGTCATCACCCTTGTTATCCTCGATCTGACGATCTTACTGCCTTGGACGATCCTGGATCCGATCCGGTGCGAGCAGATCATCTCAACTGAGCTGATCCAGGTAAATTAAATGATTCTATCTACTCGTTAGACGGGATGAATAGAAGCAATATCGGACCAATGGATATTCTTATTAACCTGCTTATTTAACTACATATCAGCCCGCTTACTAAGCATTGGTTTCAGCCGATGATGATGGTGATGATGACTACTACAGTATCACTGCCACTGCTGCTGCCACTAATAATAGTAATATAATTATAATAACACTAATAATAATGATGATGATAAGTAATAATGACACCGACAATTGACTGTCGTGCTGCAGACCGACAACTACACAGATATGTCGGTTTACGTCGACGAGTGCTCGTCGCGCCACCAGACGGCGTGGGTGTGCATGCTGTACGCCTACAAGACGTGTGTGCTCGCTGCCGGCCTCTACTTCACCTGGCAGACGAGACACGTGACACTGCCGTCACTCAAGGACACCAGACGACAATACATTGTCATATACAACGTCATCGCAATGGCGACACTCGCACTTCCGGTTCTTTTATCGCGGTGCATCGTGGGAGGTGGGACGAGATACGTTGTAGGTGCGCTGGTGATCTGGTTCACGCTGATGATCACGGTGACGCTGTTGTTTCTGCCCAAGGTGAGAGGATTAGGCCGTGGTATTGAGACTACACCAGACAATTCAACCGTGGTGCGATTGAAACGAACAGTGTCGCCACCTGGTGGTAATCATCAAACCACAACATTTCGACTGAACAAAATCTTCCATCATATAATAATTATATGATGGAAGATATTATGTTAGCGTCACGAAATATTTTTATCACACACTACGCTGATCAAAATACCGACTAATCCCGTAGCGCAGACCTTTATCTTGACAAATTTGTGATAGGAACATTTCGTGACACTAACATAGATGATGTAAGATGTTCAGTTGAACTGTTGTGATTTGAATATTAACACCAGGTGGCGACACTGATCGTTTCGATCGCCCTCACCACGATTGAATCGTCTCGCTGGAATCGGGAGATTCCAAATCTCCCGATTTGACGGGAGTTATCCCGAAGCAAAATTATAAAAATCTCCCTATATCCCAAATTAAAACGAAATATCCGTTTTTATGTAATTTCGGGAAAACAAAATTATGTGTCGTTGCTACTGACACCAGCGCCTGATAACTAAATTAAATTAGCTCTGAGCTTTTCCAGTATACTGGAAGTTGTTGGAATAATACCACACAAACAAGTACGACTCAACCAGTTTCGCCAAGATTATTTTAAACGCAATCTCCCTATTTAATTTGGATTAAGTCGGGGAGCTCCGAATTTTTAAACTTAGAACCTGTGATAGGATATCACCACTATTGCACCAGCACATTCTGGTTCAAAGACAACGTGTGCACATTTCATGTTTTGGCAAGTGTATTTACCCGCTTTCATAGTTTTTCTCTAAAATCACTGCATTTGCTGCCTATCTGATATCGCATTATTTCCAAGATCTGTACAGTTGCCTACCAAGCACTTTCACCAAAGCAACCAATATATTTACACTCCTGAAAGACAGCCCAGACAGCTTCGAACATATAATTTTAATACATTTTTGTTCCCAGACAAACATAGGAACTGGAGCTTTTTTGCCGTCACTTAAAAACCCTATTCAAACTCGTTTATCCCCCAAAGCTCCTCAACGTAACCACCCGACTGTTCACCTCTGGAACTGCTAACTGGTTAGGAACTATCTGCCTATTATGTTTTGGTGCGCTGCTGAATTTGATTTTCTGTGGGATTTTAGCGCAATGTAAGTGTTTTATTGTATACTAACAAAAATACCCATCCTCGGGAGACTTGGGAATTCCATCCATGCCTTGGTTCTCGATGCTGGTAGTCATATCTTGATGGCTGCTATGAATGTAACTATAGACATTGCTACACAATACTTGTTATATTAACGTCTAGCGACTCCTTGCCCTTGTATATTACGTTACTTCGGACAACAGTAGGAAAGAACGCGGGGTCGTAGATGGACCCCTGAAAGTTTTGCACCCGATTTACAAAACGTCTATGAGGAGTAGTGTCACATACAAGCTTACAGACAAACGTACACACTCACGGTCGATTATGATAAGATTGTATTGTACGTGTCTATAGGTGTGGCTGTTGCGGCATGAAAGGAGAGAGTCGTTGGCGGGGGACAGCACACAGTTCCTCTTCTCCGAGTCGATGCGCAAGACGCGAGAGGCAGTTCGCCAGTGCGGTGTGTGCTTCTGTGCGGCCGCGGAAGGCGACGACGAGGACAGATATGCCGAGGAGGTTCTCACGACGGAGATCGAGACGCTCAAGCGAACCGTGAAAGAGGTGCGTCCATGTCACGAGCTTGCTTCTACCACTAGTTTGTACTGTGTCCGTGAAGCTATACTTATTTTCGTAGGCATTGTTAATATCTATGTGACCAGATATTGCTAAGCTTTCACGTACGGTCGGTCCCTCACTTGAATTCTACTGTCCCTTGTTCCCAACCGTTATTTGATTTTTTTTTATAAACGTACCACATCTACGGTCCCGTCTTCGAAATCTTCGGTCCGTCTTCGAAATCTACGGTACCGTCTTCGAAATCTACGGTCCCGATTCGGGACTGTAGATTGCCTTAGAATATCGCTGCCTACGTCGTTGGGATACTGGTATTCTCTTTCTCTCTCTCTCTCTCTCTCTCTCTCTCTCTCTCTCTCTCTCTCTCTCTCTCTCTCTCTCTCTCTCTCTCTCTCTCTCTCTCTCTCTCTCTCTCCCTCCCTCCCTCCCTCCCTCCATCCCTCCCTACCTCCCTCCCTCTCTCCCTCCCTCCCTCCCTCCCTCCCTCCCTCCATCCCTCCCTCCCTCCCTCCCTCCCCTTCCTCTCTCCATCCCTCTCCCTCTCCATCTCCCTCTCCCTCCCCTCTCCCTCTCCCGCATCATCACTCTGCACAATATTCTCAGACATTTTGGACATATAAGTTTTGTTGTTGTTGCTTTCACAGAAAGACGCGACTATCCGAGAACTTACGGACCGACTGTACTTCGGTTCCGAGAAGTTCCAGGAATACCTGCACAGTCCGCGAAACCGCAACAGTATGCTGTGCGAGGTACAACGACGGTACGCGCGCCGCACGGTCTCGCAACCGCTACAGGCGAGAATCAGCGATACCTTCCGAGAAGAGAGGACAAACATGCGTAACAGGTAGGGACATGTCATTATTTTACTTCCGGGATCATATCATACGAATGAAATTAAATTGAATGAAACTGCACATTTACGGACTAAGACACTTGTCGAAAAAAAGTTAAAAAACACACTACTGCTGGTCGATGACAAGACACACTTTAAAGTGCGCAGTTTTGTTTGATTAAAGCCGAGTCGTAATTGTTTGCATATCGTTGAATTGGCTGACACATTTTTAGCATAAGTGGGAAAACCAGAATATGTTTGTAATGTTATAGCTAAAAGAAACCAACATAGAGTATACATAAGTAGTGATTATGTTCAGTTAAATAAACATGGTCATTTCCCCCGACGTGTAATGTTGGAATGCAATTTGGGATATCCTTCACGTAAAGTGAGCAGAATTAATATCGGTTTCTCTACGAATAAACGCAACAACTATTGCGAATCGTCTTTGTCACTTGAGACGCCAACTGGTGTGGAATAACCATGTCGACATAACGACGTGCAGGAATAGGGGAGGATGATATAGTTATCTCGACAGTAAGATGACTAACTGACTCAGACTGAGGTATATGAGGAGTTTTCAAATCCAGATAGGATGCGACATGGATTTTTTCTGAATAGTCGTTGCAACGGGGACAAGCCTACGCGAGATTTACGCAACTGAATTGCTACTTTCGTCTATCTAAAGAAAGTTGTCGTTCGAGAACACCAATTGACGACATTTCGTAGCTACTGGGCAGTCATTCAGTATGGGAAAAATAAAAGTTAATTGTTTGACGTACATTCACTTCCGCATAATTTCAGTCCATTTTCCGGAAATTCGCTTAAAAGAATCGGCAGCTTAACATAATCAAATTGTTATGGGCCGACGTGAATCTGTTAAACGCAGTCCACTCTAGTAGCACGGCATCCTGTGTGTGTGCGTGCGTGCGTGCGTGCGTGCGTGTGTGAGATTCTTTTGCGCCATAGCTAATGCCTTGTTATCTATACTAATTAACTTTCAGCTATGGCGGAGCGGAACTTCACCGCGTGGAGCACCTAGCGACTGACTACGGAACTGACAATAGTGATGACACTTCATTCCGCATCAGTCCACGACAACAACTGTCCGCCAGGGATCTGGCGACGCTGAACCGACATTTGTTCGACAAGACTCCGGCCGACAACCCAATTGCACATCGGTGGTCAGCGCGGGTTCAAGCGACGCCACAGCGTTACGACAACGTACCGCCATTGTTGACCCGACACTCGACCTCGCCGCCTCATGACAGCGCCATTGACAACACGTCCCCCAGCACGGACGGCTCAGACAGAGAAACCGAGGCTTCGAGGCAGCGTCGGCCGCTTACTCACTCGAAGCCACGGCGTACCAGCAGCAGCGGTTTCGCTGGCAGTGTGCACGATCTGTACACGTCATCGATAGATCTCACCGCCATGGAGTGTGACGCGAAAGTCGGGCAGTGGACGGAAAGACAGCATGATGCCGATACGTATAATGTGCATTCGGGAAAACCGGAAGGACATCGATTTACTCGGTCGTATTACGAGCACAGCAACAATGCCGTAGCCGTGTCCGAAATATGAAACGATGGGCGATAATGGAAGTACATGTATTGTCATCGTATATAGTGATGACTTCTCTGCCCAGATGCTGCACCGGTGTATGAATTTAATCACATATTGCAGGGCAATAGAACGTTTCTTTTTAAAAGAAACCAAGATAAAATTAACTCTGCATTATCACGACAATTAATAATAATATTGTCTTATATATTGCCGGTGTCTGCATAGACAAGGCACTCATGACGATCAATCCATGAGAACAAGTTTTTGACAACAGCTAATGCAGCACCCGTGTATGCTTTTATAGATCAAGACCACAACTGCTTTTGTGTGGAATCTTTTACTTCTCATGGCATAGACATCGCATAGAAGGGACCAACGGCTTTTAGTGTCTTTCCGAAAAACACAGGCAAAGTGAAGTGAACGGAATTGCCCAAATTTCGAAACGTCCTTACGTGGACTGGAACCCTGGTCCTCTCAGCAATCCTGTGTTCTAACCGCCGAGCCACTTACTATAACGGTTTCACCATACGACTACACAATTAAAGTAGGCCTACACTTAAAGTTGGCACTTAAAGATGACTGCTATGTTTAGTGCCAGCCGATTTTAGTCAACGTTAGATGTTGCGCCAGGATTGTATTCGGTGTTAGTTTTAGAAGATCTGACCAGTTATTACATTGTTCCGATGATACAATGATGCTTTTATAAACAGCTCATTGGGATGTGTTATAAACGTAAGGCCAAATAAAGTGATTTTATGTAATCATATTTTAATGTGTTTGCACGTGGGGTTCTCTTTTTGACACCTATTTTACAATATTCGGTATGTTTTATTGCATTTATTTATTGGGTTTTCTGCATTTGTTAATAAAGTTGTTTTGTGTCGTTTTGTCGAGTTTCGATTGATTCGTTTCAATAAAAAATATTTGTTTAACCTTCTTGGATAGTATCAAGGTAAGTAAGTAAAATACTCTGAAACGTAGCAACCGACGCCATGTCGTCCGTAGCAACCGACGCCATGTCTTCAGTAACAACCGACGCCATGTCGTCAGTAGCAACACACGCCATGTCGTCAGTAGCAACCGACGCCATGTCGTCCGTAGCAACCGACGCCATGTCGTCCGTAGCAACCGACGCCATGTCGTCCGTAGCAACCGACGCCATGTCGTCAGTAGCAACCGACGCCATGTCGTCAGTAGCAACCGACCCCATCCACCTCTACCTTCAGCCATTCGTTCAAAGTCTCTTGTCTTAATTTTTGTAACAATGCTACCGTTTTTAAACTGAAGTGTTTTAACTATCGCACACATACATTGCATACTCTAATAACTAATTCCAAACTGATGACGATATATTTTGTTTTGTTTCAACCGTAACACACTCATGTAAACAATAACACACTCATGTAAAAGTGCATTATAAAATTAGTGGCATAAATATATATATGGATAAACCTGTATAGACCAGCAACAAGCACCAATGATTCCATGATTATGTTGTTATTTTGCAGAGGCCTGGGTGCAACGTATGTTTTCACACATATCCGATTTGTTTCTTTGAAAGACATTGGCCAATTTGTCTAACATGCGCGAAATGTACTAGGCACGGAATTTATTAATTAAGTCAATACGATTAATTCTAGGTCCAATAGTGTACGGTAAATTGTCACTAAATGTTCATAGACGTCAAAAATATGTCACTTCAAGGTCACCGCCCCCGAGTGTTAGCAACTCCTGTTGTAGGACATTCAGTTGTTGCTGGAGACGTTTTATGCGTGTCTCTCTGTCCACCTGTGACCCGGCATTGGAGCACTCACGGGATGGGTCATGCCCAGTACATTCGTCTCTTGCACTCATATAGTCCGATAGGCAGCCACCAGCTAACGGCTTTGCGCCAATCGACGTGGAAGAACCATTCTGGGAGGTCTCTTCCTCACCGACTCTTGGCAGCCAAAGCAGGTCGTTGTCGGTGGTAGTGACGGTGGACGCCACGTCAGCGCTGTTGTCCGTCTGGCAGTACAGCGATTCGTTGCTCCTGGTGGCGTGTCTAGAGATCCACACCGGCTTGGCGTTGTCGCAACTAGTACAGTCTGATGTACGACGATTTCGCAACAGTTGATGAACATGACAACAGGCATGATAATATTCGTTTTTATGTCTTAATGTTCTCTTCAGATATGTCTTACTGAACGCCGCTTCGTCGTCATTGCAGCGCCGATGCCTAGAAGCATCGTCCTTACTCGACACATTGTTGTGCGTAACGCCAATCTGGTATTGATGTTGTCTACCCGTAGACTCGTCATGTTGACGAGTTAGCTCTCCTCCATAGTGGTCGCACCATTTCTCGCACGGTTGAGTTGTCTGTATCGTGGTTAGCGTCGTCTCGGCGTTTTTGCAACGCGGTCGATATTCTGAAACGACACCGGAGTCGCATGATGGGGAGATCCCTTGCAGCGCTAGAGTCTCGATGACGCTGCCCGGATGCTGGCTGTGTCCAGTCGCGGTGTCGGACTGGGTGCTTGCACACAAGGCTACGCTCACCTCTTCCGTGCAGCCGAGTAAGCTGCAGTCTGAGCCGATTTCGTCCTGCGATGTTGTCGCGTTCTCCGTCGATGGCTGGGCGGGCAGCCCTGCGATCGATCGTTCGAAGATGCGCATGGCTTTCTCCGAGATCGACTCGTACCTGTCAAATGGTTTTCACTTTATACAACGGCGATGGGGCTAGACTAATGTGTGGGTCAGAGATAAAGCAAGGTTAAGTAAAAGGGCGGTCTGATATGTTTCATTAAGAGAAGAAAGCAGGCTAAGTATGGTCATTGGAAAAGAAGACCAGATAGTCTGATTCTTACCAGGATAAAAGGAGAACTACCACGAAAAACCGAAGAGTTAGAACGAAAAAGGGGATGGATTAACAACATCAATCATTAGACAGATGGTGAATTCGAAGATGCTAGAGAGACTGCGATGAGACACCAACGTATTAACTGATGCTAAGCAAGAAGATGCTACTCTACTCACAAAGTGGTATTTATATGGAATCATTGCAAATGAAGGCAAATTATAACATGGTTACTAAAACAACGCACCAATGTTTATCCCAATGTAAGGACATACACATTAAGACAGCGCACACAGATTATCATCTTGGGAAAATATATAAATATTTAATGTAGCTAAGAAGAATCACCAGGTGCCAGCACTAAGTACCATAGGGCCTGTGTGTCACTTTGGGACTTATATTTTATATTATAGTGTATGTATATATGTATATGTATATGTATATATCTGTATATGTATATATATATATATATATATATATATATATATATATATATATATATATATATATATATATGTATATATTATATTATATATATATATATATATATATATATATATATATATATATATATATATATATATATATATATATATATTTATATATAAAACACGCGTATATGTCACCTACCATAATACAAAATACAAAGTCCCAAATGATGCAATGGTATATGAATTCATACCATCATATGGTACTGATGGTGGTACGATAAGGATGAGAACAACTAGTGTGTGCGTGCGTGCATGCCTGCGTGTGTGCATTCGCGCGTGCGTGTGCGTAGCCATGCCGGTGTGCATGCGTGCGAGCCTTTCTGCATTCGTTCGTAATTGTACGCATGTGCGAATGCTTTGCATGTTCGTGTGCTAACATCCAGGCACACACCTAACGAGCTCTCTGTGTCGACGTCGCCGCACCGACAACGTATCAGTGGCGCTCTCTTGAGACTCCGGCAGTAGATACTTCAATTCGTTCGCCATGTCGATGTCGAAAGGCGCCGCCATGAGGCGCTCCAACTGGTCGATTTCTTGATTCAGCTGAAAACGAACAGAGGACAAGCACGTGAACGTCACTCACTCAGTGGAGATAATCTGAAATAAAACACACTTTTTTGACATTAACTGTACTTGCATATCTCAATTTGATCACACATATACAATCATGACAATATTTATTATATAATTCACTTTGGTATCATGTAATTTATTGCACGTTAAGTGTTGGTTAACGGGAGAACAAGCATAAGCAGCCGTTGCAACGTTATGAAATAAAGTCCGCAACCTAACTATAGGGGGCGGGTTATGGATCAATAAACGCCTATCAGCAAGCCTTGTATCAATGTACTGGCAGTGTAAAATGTCTACGCGTCCTTGTAGGTGATGTTTAGTACTACCACTATTACCACCACAACTACCACAATTGCTACTACTACCACAACTACTATTACTACTACCACCACCACTACTGCTACTACAACAACCACCACCACAACTACTATTACCACTACCACAATTACTATTACCACTACCACTACCACAACTACTATTACCACTACCACTACCACAGTTACTACTACTACCACCACCACCACTATCACAACTACTAACCCCCATTACCATCTATTACTACTATTACCATCACCACTACCACAACTACTATTACCACCACCACTGCCACATCTACTATTACCACCACCATTACAACACTACTATTACCACCACCACTACCACAACTACTATTACCATCATCACTACAGCACTACTATTACCACCACCACTACCACAATTACTATTACCACCACCACCACCACAACTACTATTACCACCACCACCACCATAACTACTATTACCACCACCACTACCACAAATACTATTACTACCACCACTACCACAACTACTGTTACAACCACCACTACCACAACTACTATTACCACCACCACTACCACAATTACTATTACCACCACCACCACCACCACAACTACTATTACCACCACCACCACCATAACTACTATTACCACCACCACTACCACAAATACTATTACTACCACCACTACCACAACTACTGTTACCACCACCACTACCACAACTACTATTACTACCACCACTACCACAACTACTGTTACCACCACCACTACCACAACTACTGTTACCACCACCACTACCACAACTACTACTAACACCAATACTACAACAACTACTATTACTACCACCACTACTTTTACCACCACAACTACTGTTACCACCACCACTACCACAACTACTACTAACACCAATACTACCACAACTACTATTACTACCACCACTACCACAACTACTGTTACCACCACCACTACCACAACTACTGTTACCACCACCACTACCACTACTACTGTTACCACCACCACTACCACAACTACTATTACTACCACCACTACCACAACTACTGTTACCACCACCACTACCACAGCTACTATTACTACCACCACTACCACAACTACTGTTACCACCACCACTACCACAGCTACTATTACCACCACCACTACCACAACTACTGTTACCACCACCACTACCACAACTACTGTTACCACCACCACTACCACAACTACTATTACTACCACCACTACCACAGCTACTATTACCACCACCACTACCACAACTACTGTTACCACCACCACTACCACAACTACTGTTACCAGCACCACTACCACAACTACTGTTACCACCACCACTACCACAACTACTATTACCACCACCACTACCACAACTACTGTTACCACCACCACTACCACAACTACTGTTACCACCACCACTACCACAACTACTATTACCACCACCACTACCACAACTACTATTACCACCACCACTACCACAACTACTAGTACCACCACCACTACCACAGCTGCTATTACCACCACCACTTCCACGGCTACTATTACTACCACAGCTACTATTACCACCACCTCTACCACAACTACTACTACCACCACCACTACCACAACTACTATTACCACCACCACTACCACAACTACTGTTACCACCACCACTACCACAACTACTATTAATACCATCACTACCACAACTACTATTACCACCACCACTACCACAACTACTATTACTACCACCACTACCACAACTACTGTTACCAACACAACTACCACAACTACTATTACCACCACCACTACCACAACTACTGTTACCACCACCACTACCACAACTACTGTTACCACCACTACCACAGCTACTATTACCACCACCACTACCACAAATACTGTTACCACCACCACTACCACAACTACTGTTACCACCACCACTACCACAACTACTATTACCAACACAACTACCACAACTACTATTACCACCACCACTACCACAACTACTATTACCACCACCACTACCACAACTACTATTACCACCACCACTACCACAGCTGCTATTACCACCACCACTACCACGGCTACTATTACTACCACAGCTACTATTACCACCACCTCTACCACAACTACTACTACCACCACCACTACCACAACTACTATTACCACCACCACTACCACAACTACTGTTACCACCACCACTACCACAACTACTATTAATACCATCACTACCACAACTACTATTACTACCACCACTACCACAACTACTGTTACCAACACCACTACCACAACTACTATTACCACCACCACTACCACAACTACTGTTACCACCACCACTACCACAACTACTGTTACCACCACTACCACAGCTACTATTACCACCACCACTACCACAAATACTGTTACCACCACCACTACCACAACTACTGTTACCACCACCACTACCACAACTAATATTACTACCACCACTACCACAACTACTGTTACCACCACCACTACCACAACTACTATTACTACCACCACTACCACAACTACTGTTACCACCACCACTACCACAACTACTATTAATACCACCACTACCACAGCTACTATTACCACCACCACTACCACAACTACTGTCACCACCACCACTACCACAACTACTGTTACCACCACCACTACCACAGCTACTATTACCACCACCACTACCACAACTACTGTTACCACCACCACTACCACAACTACTGTTACCACCACTACTACCACAACTACTGTTACTACTACCACTACCACAACTACTGTTACCACCACCACTACCACAACTACTGTTACCACCACCACTACCACAACTACTATTACTACCACCACTACCACAACTACTGTTACCACCACCACTACCACAACTACTATTAACACCAATACTACCACAACTACTATTACTACCACCACTACCACAACTACTGTTACCACCACCACTACCACAACTACTATTACTACCACCACTACCACAACTACTGTTACCACCAATACTACCACAACTACTATTACAACCACCACTACCACAATTACTATTACCACCACCACTACCACAACTACTATTACTACCACCACTACCACAGCTGCTATTACCACCACCACTACCACAACTACTATTACCACCACCACTACCACAACTACTATTACCACCACCACTACCACAACTACTATTACCACCACCACCACTACCACAACTACTATTACCACCACCACTACCACAGCTGCTATTACCACCACCACTACCACGGCTACTATTACTACCACAGCTACTATTTCCACCACCTCTACCACAACTACTACTACCACCACCACTACCACAACTACTGCTACTACCAAAACCACCAACACAACTGTTATACTATTACCACTACCACTACCACAATGACGCTCCCTGTGTCCGTGGCAAATATTACGTTAAAGGACAGCGTATATAGACCTACCTCGGAACTAGTGTCAATGTAAAGACTGAAGTATTAGCAGCCGGCTAATATCAACCTTTCTGTAAGTAGAGACTCCCGACAACAAGCTTAGATCCGCCCGTAACTACCACCACTACCACTACTAATGATTACCACTATCACTACCACTACCACTACCCCTACCACTACCACTACCACTACCACTACCACTACCACTACCACTACCACTACCACTACCACTACCACTACCACTACCACTACCACTACCACTACCACTACCACTACCACTACAACTACCATTACCACTACCACTAATGCTATCGCCACCGCCACCGCCACCGCCACTACTACCACTACGACTACCATCACTATTTACACAATACAAGTGACACCAACATTAGAGTTGAAGTATATGCGTTCACTTGACCTCCAGTAGCTCCCGCTTGTAGACCCTGTTCTGTACTTCAGCCCGGTACAGCTCCTCCTTCCGCTCATCCAGCAGGAAGCGCCTCGTATTCGCCTCAATCCGGATACCGGATGTCGTGACGATAGGCGAACCACTGTTCTTCAATATGGCGTATATCTGGACGACGAAACGTAGCATGTGTCATTGCTACAGGTCATCAAAGTTATGAGACAACACTAAGTTTGAAGTGGAGTTGACTAGTCGTTTTAGTAATTCAATCAGTCAATCATTACGGTTACAATAATTTTACTCAAATGTAATCCAGCAAACACGAAACATGTATATTAGATTAACAATAATGGCTATTTATGCACACGCACGCACGCACGCACGCACGCACGCACGCACGCACGCACGCACGCACGCACGCACGCACGCACGCACGCACGCACGCACGCACGCACGCACGCACGCACGCACGCACGCACGCACGCACGCACGCACGCACGCACGCACGCACGCACACACACACACACACACACACACACACTATACCTTGGGCAGAAAGAGCAGACACAGAAGTACTGTGGTCGACATGACGAGGATGGCCGAGGTGACGCTGTATGAGAGGGTCGGCCGGTCGGAGATGACCATGGAGATGGTTACGACAGTGAGACTGCACAGAACGACGTTGTAGATATTCATGGCGATGTACCTAGAGTCGCTCAACGCTGGTATCTTCACGTGCTTCGTCTCCCAAGCCATGTAGACGCCGAACAGCAGCAACAAACCCTTCAAGTCGAACATGTCCTTTATTTGATCCATAGCAATAGCAAATGCATGCATAAATTGCAAACAGTAAAGCAAATACACACTCCCCGGATGGGATAACTTGATAGTTAGCAAGTGGCTGTCACGATAATAACAGTTAAAAACGTCATTACGTAACGTATTACAAGATTTAACAAGATTTGCCATCCAAGCCAAAGGCCCAGATGGCAAGTGGACAAGGAAGCCATTGGCTTATCGAAAGTCCAACAATGTTCATCTACTTATAGCCCGCCCTCCTGAGATATGTGTCAACCTTATTTTTAAACATATTCACTCTGCTAGCAGTTACACAATCTGTAGACAATTTGTTCCATTCATTTATTGTCCTCTGTGAGAACGAGTGCTTCCTGATGTCCAATCTACATTGATCCTTTACTAATTTTACATCATGTCCTCTAGTTCTGCTATCCTTCTTGAGTGAGAAAAACATGTTTCTATCAATATTTTCATACCCATTCAATATCTTAAAAACTTCAATCTGATCCCCTCTTAACCTCCTTGTTTCTAAAGTTGTTAAACCACATTCTTTCAGGCGTTCTTCATAACTAAGGTCTCTCAGTTCTGGAATCATTTTAGTTGCTCTCCTTTGTATGCGTTCAAGCGTATCTATGTCCTTCTTACGATATGGTCTCCATGCTTGTATACAGTATTCTAAATGAGGTCTAACTATTGCTTTATAAAGAGGTATAATTAACTTTTTTCCCTTGTATGTTATGTTTCTTCTAATCAATCCAAGAATTTGATTACCCTTTGAAGCTGCAATACCACACTGCTCTGAAACTTTCATATCAGCGCTTATTGTAACTCCTAAGTCCTTTTCTTTTACAGTAGTACCCATAACAGTATATCCCATTTTATAGTTTACATTCAAGTTCCTATGTCCTGTATGTAGGCATTTACATTTCCCAAAATTGAACAACATCTGCCATTTCTCAGACCATTTCACTAATCTGTCTAGATCGTTTTGTAAATGTTGTTTATCACCATCAGTATTAACCTTTCTAAACAGTTTTGTATCATCCGCAAATTTCAGTATGTTACTTGTTATACTGTCGTCCAAGTCATTGATATAAATTAAGAATAATATAGGTCCTAATACTGATCCTCGAGGTACCCCACTCAAAACCGATTTCCAATTTGAAACTTCTCCATCTACTACAAGTCGTTGTCTTCTGTCAGTCAGCCATTGTTCTATCCAGTCAGTTATGCTATCCCCGATACCATGGGCTTTTAATTTAAGTAGTAATCTTTGATGTGGCACTTTGTCAAAAGCTTTCTGAAAATCTAAGTAGATAATATCTACTGGCGATCCCACGTCTATCCACTTAGTGATTTCTTCCAAAAAACATAACATATTTGTTAAGCATGACCTCGCTTTAAGGAATCCATGTTGAGATGAATTTAATAATTTATGCTTAATGAGGAAGTCCACCATATGGTCTTTAATTAACCTTTCTAATAATTTACAAATCACTGACGTTAAACTCACTGGTCTGTAATTCTCTGACTTATTTCTCGAACCCTTTTTAAATAATGGTATAATGTTTGCTTCTTTCCATTCAAACGGAACAACTCCCTCTTTTAATGACAAGTTGAATACTCTTGCAAGTGGTATACTGATTTGTTCTACTGTTTCCATTAGTAATTTTGGAGGAATCCCATCCACTCCCGGTGATTTGTTATCCTTCATTGCCTTTATCTTCTTAGCTACCAATTCTGGAGTTACAACTAACGGACCTAAATAGTCAGATTCAGCCCCCTGAAATTTAGCATCAGCAACTGGTAATGAACTAATATCTTCTTTGGTAAACACTGAACTGAAGTAACCATTTAGGTCTTCTGCCATTAAAAACCCCTGTGATATTATATTTCCAGCTCTGTCTTCTAGAGGTCCAACCTTGTCTTGTACGTTTTATTTACTCTTGACAAATGCATAAAAACTCTTGCTGTCATTTTTTATGTTACATGCTAGTTTTTGCTCATAGCTTCTTTTAGATTGTCTGATTTCAGTTGTAGCTGCATTAAGTGCCTCTTTGTATTTTGCATAGTCTTCGTCCTTTCTGGTACGCCTATAAACCTTCCACATAGTTTGTTTTAGCATTATTTTTCTAATAGCCTCTTTTGACAAGTGTTTCTTTCTACACCGTTTTCTTTGTTTTTGGAAGGGAACAAATTTATCGATGATACTCTCAATTTCATATTTTAGAATATTCCAACATTCAATTGCGGTCTTATTCATCAGCATGTTATTCCAATCTAGCTTTGCTAAGTATTTTCTCATATCTTTGTAGTTACCTTTGTGGAAGTTTCTCTTGTACGTTTTCTTATTTTTACTTTCTGATTTCACATTGATGTCAAAATGTATTTGATTATGGTCACTATTACCCAATGGTTCAAATATTTTTACATTGTCCACTAATTCTTTTTGTGATGACAAAACTATATCCAATACATTTTCTCCCCTGGTTGGTTCTAGTACGTGCTGAATAAGAAAGTTATCCTGGATTAAAAATAGAAATTGTTGGTCCTCAATCCCTGTGCTCTCTAGAGAATTTCATTGTATGTGTCCCAGGTTAAAATCTCCCATTATGATACATTCCCCTTTACTAACTTCCTTTATAGCGTTTTTTTTTTATTTTTGTGTTGTCCTCTTCGTTTATGTTTGGACTTCGGTAAACTAATCCAATGGTTAATTATGAATTTCCTGAAACAATTTTGCACCAAACAGCTTCATCGCAATCTTCTTCCCTTTCTAGTTTTATTTCATAAGCCTGAATAGATTCTTTAACATATAAAATAACTCCCCCGCCCCTTCTTCCTATTCGATCTTTCCTAAACATTACATAACCTGTCAGTCCTAATTCAGCATCTGTTATATCTATGTTGGCCCATGATTCAGTTATACCAATTATGTGAGGGTCAATATCTTCTACCATAATGTTTAATTCGTTTTTCTTATTTACTATGCTCCTTGCATTTAAACATACGCATCTATAACCTTTTTCAGAGATGTTTTTCGGATGACTTGATATTGGTTTATCTGTGCTAGTGGCCTCTTGTTCTGCTTGAGACACCTCTAGGTAACCCCCTGCACTTCTAGTTTAAGTGCAGGGGGGTGCAATATTTGTCATTGTACCCAAGTCACTATCTACTGCTGCTGAAAGTTTGTCCGCGAATACTGCCGCCCCCTTTCCACTTAAATGAAGCCCATCCTTCATGTACATATCAGCCCTCCCAACAAAACTTCCCAGCATTACGTAATGCTACAAAGGGTAATTCCATTGTTCGTAGAAAGGGTAATTAATAGCGGGGTGAATATGTAAAAACTAAATTGAGACGACCCGATTGTGGGTCGTAGACGAACCCTTGAAAGCTTGGCGCCCGAAATGCAAAGCGTTTAGAAAGAGTAGCCTAATATACACACATACAAACATACTTACATACAAACATACTTACATACAAACATACACACATACAAACCTACTTACATACAAACATATACACATACAAACCTACTTACATACAAACACTTGCTGGATTATAGTAAAATATATACATACTTACAGTACCTTGGCAATTTCAATCAATTACAAAACACGCACGCACGCACGCACGCACGCACGCTCGCTCGCACGCACGCACGCACGCACACACATACACACATATACTTGTTCATTCGAACGTAATGTATAGTAAGGCTATTTACAATAAGGATACAAATAAAATCGTATAGTTCAGGGAGGCTCTTACTTAGATCATTCTTGATCGCTAACACAGAAGCCACCCAGTTTATAACATTAACTCATTTAATTAATGATTTATTATTACGCTTTACATAAAACTTCAATGTATATGTTATTTAGTATTAATGAATATTAATTAAATATATTTGATGGATAGTGAATACAAATAAAAACGTGCCGTTCGTATTTATATCTTCTTTACACGAGGCACGGAGTACATTTGCTGATGTGTACCTTGTAGCCGTAGATGAAGCCCATCCACTTGTGTAGATGCACGGAGTGGCAGCGGGCCAACTGGGGCAGGATGAGCAAGTCTCTGTCATCCGGCGACGTCTGAAATAATAATGATTGGTCTTATTTAGCGTCGGTATCCACCTAGACAAGACAGTCATGGCAAGGTTTGGGCAGCAGCCCATGTTTTCTGTAGATCGATATCATTTGCTCAGTGAATCCGTGACCGGTGTTTTCCGACACCAGGCAGAAGCGAACAATTGATTTTAGTGTCTCATCCAGGCAACGTGGGGTGAACGAAATTGTCCAAGTTTCGGCAGCAGGTTATTTCGAACACCTGTCATCTCGACTGACAGTCAGTCGTTCTTGTCACATATCTGCCGCGCTCCTAAATACACACGGTTCTGTGTCTTAACATAACATAGGTGTAACATAGGTGTAACAAAGATGTAACATCTGGACATGAATGTGATTGGCAGTTACGCTCGTGTAAATATCGTGCGTCTCGGCAGCTGGCAACTTTAAAGTCAGTGTAGGATTATTAAAATTAATCTTTGAACGTTATGGGCGTATTTTCAGTGACCCAACTGCTGACTTGGAATTTTACATTGACTATTACAATTGCCCAGCTTTATGGTTTGAAGTCCATTCAGAACAGAGCATTGGCTATTTTATATTTTGTATTGTATGGTTTTGCGTACTTCGTGAGCGAAGGCGATGACTTTCCTATGGAGCGGATCGACGATAATCCAGACGACAACGGTAGCGCAGTCAACGATAAGCAACGCTCCGATCATGAGAAGTAGTTGCCTGTCCTTCAACAGCTGCACAATCAACGTGTAATTAGGTTATGTACAGCACATCATACGAATACACGAACCTGTAATTTCTTATTGATATTGCAAGGTAAATAAGGCCGGTGTGTTTACATCGGCTACGACGAATGAAGAACATTATTTTGAAGCGTCAAGCCGCGACAACATTTTCAGGAAATTACCACACATAATTTATATTATGATAAATGTTAAGATTATCTTGAAAACTGCCTCGTATTGTTACCTCCGAAATTAACACCACTGTACCCAAGTACATAAATTATAATTTTTATTATAAATCAGGATAATTTCGACGGTATATATATATATATATATATATATATATATATATATATATATATATATATATATATATATATATATATATATATATATGTTATATATCTGTTATCTATAAAAATCGTCGTATTTTCAACCTGACAAGAGTGTTTTCATATTTCAACACACCACCGTTTTGAAACCGTTGAACTATGTTCAAAATAACACGCAGTATTTTGAACATAGTTTAAAACACTACCGTTGTGTTTTAAACGTTCGGTTCGCCACAAAAGTAAGTCGTAGTGTTTCAGTAGCAATAGTTGCGGCGTCAACATGCTTGCAGTTTCAAATGTTTGAAACGAATGCAGCAACACGAAAAACAAACACATAGTGTTTGTTTAAAGATTATCTTAGTGTTACCAAGTTGATGACAATATTATATCCACCACGCAATATGCTAATCGTTTCTACTTGTAAAGAACGTTGTGACTGCGCCGTTAACTGTACGGTAGTTTCACAAACAACGACAACTCTCTACAGTTTGACTGATTGCATTTACTTGATGAACATGATATGCTGTTTTGAAACCTTTATGTAAAGTTCAACCAAACACCTCACCCTTTCATAAAGTAGCAGATCTCCCCCTTTTAAAACGTATGTAATCGTTGAACGAGTTGTGTTGACGCACGCACGCACGCACGCACGCACGCACGCACGCACGCACGCAGGCACGCACCAACCAACCATCCATCCAATCAATCAATCAATCAATCAATCAATCAATCACTCAATCAATGAATCAATTAATTAATGCATTAATCAACCAATCAACCAACAAACCAACCGATCACTCAATCAATCAAGCAATCAATCACCCAATCAATGAATCAATTAATTAATATAACAACCAACCAACCAACCAACCAACCAACCAACCAACCAACCAACCAATCAATCAATCAATCAATCACCCAATCACTCAATTAAGTAATACATTAATTAATACATTAATCAACCAACCAACCAACCAACCAACCAACCAATCACTCAATCACCCAATACACGCATATATGGATGTTGGCCACATTGTAATTTTGGGTGACTTAGTGGCGGAGTGACCCCCACCCATATGGGCGGAGTGACCCCCACCCATAAGGGAGGAGTGAGTCCCACCCATATGGTGAATTGAACATATTAACCTGTAGTGATTTATTTAGTAGTTAGAATATTGTTATCAATTGTTATCACACTCAATACGTCTGCGAATTATACCTATTGTGTGAAATTAGAAGTCGGGGCCGACATGCTTGCTGTTAATTGACGCTTCCACACACACGCACGCACGCACGCACGCACGCACGCACGCACGCACGCACGCACGCACGCACGCACGCACGCACGCACGCACGCACGCACGCACGCACGCACGCACCCACCCACGCACACACACACACACACACACACACACACACACACACACACACACACACACACACACACACACACACACACACACACACACACACACACACACACACACACACACACACACACACACACACACACACACACACACACACACACACACACACACACACACACACACACACACACACACACACACACACACACACACACACACATGCTTATATGCGTAAATGTATTATATTACACTTTCAAGAAGAGACATTCAGCGAGTTCTACGTAGCGTTCTGTACCTTACGTTTGACTAATCCGTTGTTGGTTCGGCGGAAAATGGCGTGAACACGGTACGTCTTTGTAAACATGGCGCCGAAAGCCAGCGAGAAACCAGTGGACCACAACAGGACCCGGATCTAGAAACGACAAGACATGTATATATATACATATTGTGTGTGTGTGTGTGTGTGTGTGTGTGTGTGTGTGTGTGTCTGTCTGTGCGTGCGTGCGTGCGTGCGTGCGTGCGTATGTGCGTTCACGTGTGCATGTATGTATATATGTTAGTATTTATATTTTCCCTAACTGTAGAAACATTGTAGCATAGAAAAGCCACAATGATAAATGGCGATAGTACAGAAAACCGACATATTCACGGACGATTCCCCAACGTAAACGTAAGCGTAAACGCCAAACGATAGGAATTTCATAGCGCATTGCCTCACATCTGAACGAGAACTGACCAAGATGCCAGATACTGTGGCCTTTTGGTGGCCACTACGACCACCATAGTCAGATCTACTCAACACCCTCGACCGGCCGAACCAGCCGCTGATTCTTCTAGAGAACCAGACTACTGTTCTGGTTTCCCTTGGGTAGCCATGTTCACTTTTTGCGTAATCACAGAAGACCGAAATCCGTCAAGAACTATGACATCAACTGTCATCGTACGGTCAAATCACACACTTGTAGCTCTTATAATCCAGCCGTAACTGTACTTACTGTCAAAACTGACAGTTTCTTGCTAAATATTAATGCGCATAGTCGTGTTTCGGGAATATCTGTCTTAAGCCCTACGCGTCTTTATATTATTTTCATAATATCATCACTAAGATTGCTGGTTGACTGCGGTCGTTTCCCTAAAGCTTCACTAAAGCTCATATGCAAAGGTCGAATACATTTACTTGTTTTCACTCGTTCTTGATAGAACTGTATCTCCTTATTCGTATTCAGTCATAAAATTGTAAAACGTTACACTAATTTAGTCATAAAACGGGGCATATACCTACATTCCCGAAGGCACTTTCAGAAACCAGTTTTGGATTGTTGCCGGTAGATGAGACCACGTGACATCATTTTGGCCAACAAACCAACTACGTTTACGCCGGGTCATGGGCACTCAACGTTTACGCCGGGTCATGGGCACTCAATGTTTACGCCGGGTCACGGGCACTCAACGTTTACGCCGGGTCATGGGCACTCAACGTTTACGCCGGGTCATGGGCACTCAACGTTTACGCCGGGTCATGGGCACTCAACTTTTAGCAAGATTTGGATCACGCAAAATGTCGAGCGACGGCGATTCTGACGGTGCAACTGACATAAACTTATCGGTTCAAGTCAATCCGTACATGGACGAGTCAACAACGCGGCCACAGTCACAAAAACGAAGTTAGAGCGACAGCGAGTCTTGTCAAACCAGGTCTGATTTAATGGCCGAAGCCTTCGGATTCACGCCGCAGTAAACAAATGCGCGGGATGAAAAACCTCAAAAATAACATAAATGTAAATGTATTTACAATAGTGTTATCTTGTTAGTATCATGCGCATTTATTTATCAAACTATTTTTAAATTCCATGTTTAGTTTAGACAAGCTAGTAGACACAGTCATCGAGTCTAGCCTAGCCCTAGGCATAGGCTTGGATGTTGGACGAGCGGCCTCGTTTGTCTTGCGTTACTCTGTGGTTTGATTAGGAATATTGCCTTGGAACACATGGGGAAATCTGTGGACACTGTATGATTTTACTGCCGGAATATCTTGATATGTGCAACAACTGTGTCGGGTAGAACTGTCTCGCATTTGCATTGGCTTGCCCTTAGGTATTTTGACGTAGCACTGTGCACAAAGTGCCTCTCGGTCCGCGCTAGCTGTTATTGAATATATATATATATATATATATATATATATATATATATATATATATATATACATATATATATATACACATATACATATATATATATATATATATATATATATATACACATATACATGTATATATATATATATATATATATATATACATAAATATATATATATATGTATATATATATATATATATACATGTATATGTGTATATATATATATATATATATATATATATATATATACATATATATATATATATATATATATATATATATATATATATATATATATATATATATATATATACACACACGATTTCACACACGCACGCACGCACGCACGCACGCACGCACGCACGCACACACACACACACACACACACACACACACACACACTAATGATTTCGCATTGAAAAACGTTAACACCAAGTCGGGTAATTTCTTCCTGCGCGCAAAACTATGTTTTAATAAAAACTGCACACTTCAATGTATGTCATCAACCTGCAGTAGAGCTCGTTAAATCCTGCTATTTTGTTTTCAAAAATCAACACGGAAGATGTTCATTTGTCGACAAAACTAACAGGATTCTGTCTTCGTACCCAGGGATCCTTCCATCACCAGGGATCCTTCCAGCATTGATTCGTGCATATGCAACCAATCAGCAGCTAGATAAGTTAATGTTAGTACAGTTTAATTGTCTTAGTCCTTACACTTGGCTCAACACCACCGTCACTTTATTCGTGTGGTATGAACCCGGAAGCTAATTAATGATATATGCCCACCTCTGGTACTGAGAGGCCGAGCGCCGTACCGGCAGTGTGTAGCCGGGGCGCCGTACCGGTAGTGTGTAGCCTGGGCGCCGTACCGGCAGTGTGTAGCCGGGGAGCCGTACCAGCAGTGTGTAGCCTGGGCACCGTTGCCGTTGGAGTGCCGTGCCCCGTCGTAACCGGGTAGGCAAGGACGTAAAGTTGACGCCAACTGTCTCATCAGTTCCTCCTGTATTAACCACCGCCTCTCGTCGAAAGTAATCTATCACATTCTGCCAGACATTCCGAAAAAACTAAACTGCCCCTGAGCCACTTAATCTGTCATTGCCATTTCCATTAAAGTACATTTGACGCTGTCGTTGATGGAAGTGCAACTAGACGCGCCAGTGCACGTAGGTTATGACCGGTCAAGTTACGCCCCTTCCTCAATCAATGCGAGTGGTAATTATTGCAGTGCAGTACAGCACATACACCATCATTTTATACTCTGCCCAACGCGCTGATAGCAATTAAACCAATATTCACTTGGTTCCGCCGTAGATAATGGTAGATAAAACTGGCATACTATCCTTTCGTCCACTAGGTAGCGCCACTGTAGCATTCGTCATCAACGTCAGAGATCCCTAGAAATAAGGGTCGAGCGTGGGTCGTGGAGTTCTAGTCTGCATATCTTAGGACAACGGGGCAGAAGGATCTGGTTGGAACTGAAGTTTGCATGTTTTGCTTCATCTCGTCTCTTCTTCCCTGCCGCTTCTCCGCCTCATTCAGAAGGCTGTCTGGTCTGTCTCGGCTTACGCCGTTGCATGGCGATTACTATAGCTTGCCATGATGTTTGATGTACGTTGATTGCACATTTTATAAACCGTTATTTTATATTAGGTAAAGCGATCCGTTTTATTTTGGCACAATGGGGGATATATTATTACATTTGCTCCAATTACTGTTAGTGATACTTCGCTAGCAGCACCAGATACGTGCTAGACATAGAGCCCCGTTTGACCCAGCTACTGGGTTGTCGTTCCGGAGACGGGTGCGGATTTGTGGACTTATAGAAACGAAGCTTAACATTCGAATGCGTAGCGCGTATGATAAGCTAACGAATAAGAAGTAATTCAATTAACCGGCGTCAACATGTCCACACGTCCGCTTACGCCTGCGCGTCTCTGTGCGGGCGTTGCCACAGCACTCCCTCGGGCCACAGTTCATTCGGAGAGATATTTGTGTATTTCCAGAAGTGTGAGCGCCATTTGCACCCACTTTTCGGCCTATTTCCTGCACGCCATCTCCGCGAGGCCTGTATGGTGATCGTGTCCGGTCGGCAGTTAGAACGGTTTATTTCTCCCGCATCAGCAGAACGATATTTGTCGCTCACTTGATTGCAGAAGTGATCAAAATGAATAAATTTACATGGTGTGGTCACGTGCTGAAAAGAGAAGATGATTCTGCTGTGGAGATGATAGCGAGCATGAAGATGACTGGAAAAAGACAACGAGGAAGGCCCAGGTTACTTTGACTCAACAACATCAGCAGCCACCTGGAGGGAAAGAACGATATCACTACTACAAGAACTGTACAGACCGGAAGATGTTATGTTGCCACATATTTCTAGTGTAACGTATTTCACTAACTGGAGTACGGTGAACAGGCTCACTTACGTTTGAAATCACACAATATGACACATATTATAACTTCCCTATTAGGCTGCAATCCTTAATCCTTTATTGTTTGATCATTTAGTTACTTTGTTATAATCAATGGCAAAATATCACTTTTGTATTTTCATACTAATGTATTACAATTAGCACAAAATATCCATCCCCGGACAGTGAGCTGATAATTCGTAAGTGACAGTTATGATAACACTATTTATAACATTTCAGGATACACACATTATCACAGAAATATCCATCTATGCCTTGGTACTTGCTGCCAGTCAACATCTTGATGACTTCTTGGAATCCACCTCTCGAAATTGCGACTTTATACTGGCAGTTACAGTAGTGTCTAGCGATGGTTTAGATAACGGAACAATCGCAGAAAAGACGTTGCGACCAATTGTACATAATAATTACAAACGGTAATTCGATCATTCGTAGAAAGAGTAATTGTGGGGTAAATGTCCTGTAGCTGTCTAGAGCAGGTAGATTACATTACTCACGTAATATGACAACAACACTGTCAACGTTTTTAACTGTAACGATCGAGTATTGACGATCTGATAAAGCAACACGTGCCATGAACAAATCACGTCCAGTCTACTGTTAATCCACAAAGACAAAAAGAGGTTTACTCAACAAACAATTTGACGGGAACAATGTGAACACAACGTTTGGTAAATGTGTAACCTGTCGTGGACTCTACGTAACACTGCCCTACCTGTGTGTGGGATGGATGCTGAATTAGCTGCCAAGACAAGCTCTGATAATGGAACAACGCGCCACGAGCACCTCGCCTAGGCGGATACTGACGCTGTGCAAGACGTCATCATAATCATTACTACTATTATTATCATTGTCATAAATAGTCTATTGACACTATTATTATTATCATTGTTATTATCATTATTATCATCATCATCATAATCACCACCATCATTATCATCAGCATTAGCCTTTTATGCCGTTTAGAAAGGACGGATAATCCACTTTTTGTTACTTATCATTATTGGATTAGTCAATTGTACACTTTTAATGCAGGAAATGTGTGTATGTTTATATTTTTATTTAAGTTTTTTGACATGTACTTTTACTGCAAGACATTTGTGTGTGTGGGGGGTGCGTGCGTGCGTGCGTGCGTGCGTGCGTGCGTGCGTGCGTGCGTGCGTGCGTGCGTGCGTGCGTTCGTGCGTTCGTGCGTGCGTGTATGGACTATGTGTGGATTTGTTTGTTTTAAATAAACATTTATGATATAATTATATTAGTTGAACTTGTCAATAAAATCTACGCTGAAAAGCGCACTTGTCAACATCGCCAGTGGCGCTCGTCTAAGTTAATTGCTACCCGCACTTGCCAAGCACGCGGTGACCGGGCTATCTGTCGGCGCGTGGGTCGGTGGTACGTCGAATTTAGACCTCGTTACAAAAATCGACGCGAGTCAGGCAGGAGTCGTCACCGGAAGCTGACGAGGAAACCACGATGCACGCGCCGAGTGTCGCTCCATCAGGACGATCATTCCAGTCGTTTTATGGCCGACTGCAGGTTTTTGCCGGTTCGCACTGGCAATTCTTATTGATCAGATAAAGCGCCGAACGTCGCTGCGCTGTCAGAAAATGCACTGCTCCCTCAAGTGAGTTGAAATATGGGTTTATTTGTGCTTCTGAAGAACAGCGAATGTATCACACGACTGATTTTCAAACGATGTACATCATTTTTACTTGATGATGGTTGAATAGCTTTGTGTTCTCATATATATATATATATATATATATATATATATATATATATATATATATATATATATATATATATATATATATATATATATATATATATATATATATATATATATATATATATATATATATATATATATATATATATATATATATATATATATATATATATATATATATATATATATATATATATATATATATATATATATATATATATATATATATATATATATATATATATATATATATATATATATATATATATCTGTGATAATGTTGTGTATCCGGCATGTATTTAGTAGTGTTATCATGACAGTCACTTGCGAACTACCAAGTTATCCCGTCCGGAGGATTGAAATTTTTGCTAGTAATAATAATAATAATAATTAGGATAATTATGATAATAATGATAATAATAATAATAATAATAATATGGCCTATGTACAGGCCTGTGTGATGCGTGTGTAGTGTCGTAGTGAGTGAGTGGTTGGTAGTGCGTGCGCTTCACGCTCTCGCTTTCAGCTGCGACCGCCAGCTAGCCCCCTCTAGGGGTGAAAAGGGACATGAGTGCGCAAGCCTCCCCTGCTGGTACATAGCCTCTCCATAGACAAGAGCCTAGCATGACCTCCTCGTGGTACACCGCGGTAACTAGGCACCTTACGGCCCCAGGCTAACATGCGAAGGATCTAGGAGCTGGGGGTCGAACAGCCGACATCGGCTCTCGTGCGACGTCCGGTTTGCCAGCCTCAATGTGGGTACATTGACTGGAAGAAGAGTGAGGGTGTTGAGCTAATGAAAAGGGGCAGCTCTTTGTATTGGGGGTCCAAGAATCGAAGTGAGAAGGGACAGAGCAGTGGACCTTGGTGAAGGATTTAAGATACTGCATGCACTGGGAGATGAAAAGACAAATGGAGTGATTATGAACGAGGAATACACTAAGGAAGTCATCAGGGTGGAGAGATGGGGAGGCAGGATCATTGCAGTGTGGATATTGGTCGGAGAACAGATGATCTGTATACTATCAGTATATGCACCACAGACAGGGAGAACGCAAGAAGACAAGGATGCATTCCGATGTAACTTGGAAGAAATTATCAGGCATGTGGAGCCGGAGACAGTGTTGGTTGTGGCCGGTGACATGAATGCACATGTGGGAAAGAGACAGAACAGTGAGGAGACCGTAGGAAATTATGGATGGGGCACAAGACACAGAGAGGGACAAGACTTGGTGCAGATGCTCGCCAGAAACCAGTTGGTGGTTGTAAACTCCTTCTTCCAGAAGAGGGAGTCACACAAGATAACCTACAGAAGTGGGAACAACAGGACAGAGATATATCTGCTGATTGTCAGAAGCTGGCGGCGGAACAAGGTTAGGACTGCAAGGTTTTGGCAGGAGAGCACAGCGAGCCAACATAATCCATAGGATTATGAAATGTGGATAGGAAGAAGCAAACAGAGAAGGAGGAATCAAAGGCAGGTGATCAGGTGGTGGAAATGTGAAGGAGAGGTGTTGGAAAAATACAAAAGCAAAGTAGATAGGAAGTTCAGGCAACTTAAAGAACAAAGTGAGGATGTGGAAACAGAGTGGACAACATTTAAGGAAGGCTTTATTGGAACTGCTGAGGAGATATGTGGCCGAGCATCAGGAAAGCCCACACAAAGCCGAAAGAAGAAAGAACAGTGGTGGTGGAACCCGGAAGTTGAACAAGCAATACAAGAAAAGAAGGAGACACTGAAGTGTGTGGAAGAAGCGAGTGATGAAGAAAAGACAAGGTTGAAGCACAAGTACCTGGAGAAGAAGAATGCAACAAATAAGGCTGCTACTAAAGCAATAGATGAGAAACAACAGGAAATGTGCAAGAGGATTGAAGAAGATGGGGGAAATCGATCTTCAAGCTGGCCAGAGATAGAGACAGAGATAGCAAAGATACTACTCAAATATCAGCAGTGAAGAGAAAGGATGGGACATTGGTCTGGAGTGAAACAAGTGCTAGGTGTATGGAAGGAGTATTTCAAGCAACTATTATAGCCGGAGGGAGAATGTGAAATAGAGATACAACATTCTGTAAGTAGAGAGCTGGAGGTGAGGACAATAACAGAAAAAGAGGTCGAGAAAGCTGTAAAGAAGATGAAAACTGAGTAGGCTGTAGGAGTGGACGAACTGTCAGTGGAAATAATAATAATAATAATAAACTTTTATGGCGCCGATATCCTCAAGAACCTGAGCTCAGAGGCGCAACAAAACATAATCTTTAAGCATAATCGTGAATAGGGACGCGCAAAAGTCATTATCAGAACGAGGGACAACCGAAGATTTATGATGGAAAAGCAATTTGGAATAAATATGTCTTGAGTTTTTTTCGGAAAATAGCTATAGTTTCAGATGTTTTCAAAGTGATGGGGCTTTCATTCCAGACCATAGGCTCAGCGACAGAGAAAGCACGTTTACCCAAGTAACGTTTTGTATTAAGCACAATAAGTTGTTGTGAAATTAATGATCTGAGCTGACTATGGATATTTGAAAGATGCAGGAGACTAGCCAAGTAGGGTGGTTACTAAATGGTTAGCAAACGAACAAGTAGGAATCAAGTGGCTGTTTAATGTGTGCTTCACAACAGGAGAGATACCAGCAGAGTGGCGAAGACGAGTGATTGTGCCGATATGGAAGGGGAAAGGGGACACCCATGACCCAGGGAGATACAGAGGCATCACATTACTGAGCCAAGCCCTAAAATTGATGGAAGGGATACTAGATGCGAGAATGAGGAGGGTAGAGAGCAAAATTGGAGAGAATCAGCTTGGATTGAGGAAAGGGAGAGGAACAGCTGATGTATTGTTTGCCATCAGACAAATTATCGAAAAGAGGAGAGAATTTAGAAAGGATGTAGCATTCGATTTTGTCGATATGAAAAAGGCATTTGACACCGTGCCGAGAGAACTTGCATTTGCAGTCATGATATGGATGGAGGTTGGAGAGGCAGAGGTCAGAATGGTTGAGGAAATGTACAAGGAGACAACAACGGTGGTGAGAGTCGAAGGAGAAATATCAGAACAATTTGGAGTGGCAGTAGGACTTAGACAGGGAAGTGCCTTGAGTCCCCTGCTTTTCATTATGATGATGAACCTGATCAATGGAAAGGTATCTGAACCGGAAGAACTTAAGAAGGTACTATATGCAGATGACCTCGCAGTGGTGGCTGATAACAATGATGACCTCGCAGTGGTGGCTGATAACAATGATGATCTCGCAGTGGTGGCTGATAAAAAAGAGGAACTACAAGAAGCATTGCAAGAATGGAATAACACATTTAGCAAACATGACCTCCGAATGAATCTGGAGAAGACCAAAGTAATGTGGATAGGCGAACAAGAGGTGGATCTACATGTTGTTATTGACGGAAAGACCATTAAACAAGTTAACAGTTTTGTATACTTGGGCGACACAGTGTGTGAGGATGGAGGAAGTAGTAAGGAAATACAGAGGAGAGTGCAAGCAGGAGCAGCGGCGTGGAGGAGAGTGGAAGGCATTATGTGGGACAGAGGAGGGTGCAAGCAGGAGCAGCAGCGTGGAGGAGAGTGGATAGCATTATGTGGGACAGAGGAGGGTGCAAGCAGAAGCAGCAGCGTGGAGGAGAGTGGATAGCATTATGTGGGACAGAGGAGGGTGCAAGCAGAAGCAGCAGCGTGGAGGAGAGTGGATAGCATTATGTGGGACAGAGGAGGGTGCAAGCAGAAGCAGCAGCGTGGAGGAGAGTGGATAGCATTATGTGGGACAGAGGAGGGTGCAAGCAGAAGCAGCAGCGTGGAGGAGAGTGGATAGCATTATGTGGGACAGAGGAGGGTGCAAGCAGAAGCAGCAGCGTGGAGGAGAGTGGATAGCATTATGTGGGACAGAGGAGGGTGCAAGCAGGAGCAGCAGCGTGGAGGAGAGTGGATAGCATTATGTGGGACAGAGGAGGGTGCAAGCAGAAGCAGCAGCGTGGAGGAGAGTGGAAGGCATTATGTGGGACAGAGGAGGGTGCAAGCAGGAGCAGCAGCGTGGAGGAGAGTGGAAGGCATTATGTGGGACAGAGGAGGGTGCAAGCAGAAGCAGCAGCGTGGAGGAGAGTGGATAGCATTATGTGGGACAGAGGAGGGTGCAAGCAGGAGCAGCAGCGTGGAGGAGAGTGGATAGCATTATGTGGGACAGAGGAGGGTGCAAGCAGAAGCAGCAGCGTGGAGGAGAGTGGATAGCATTATGTGGGACAGAGGAGGGTGCAAGCAGGAGCAGCAGCGTGGAGAAGAGTGGATAGCATTATGTGGGACAGAGGAGGGTGCAAGCAGGAGCAGCAGCGTGGAGGAGAGTGGATAGCATTATGTGGGACAGAGGAGGGTGCAAGCAGGAGCAGCAGCGTGGAGGAGAGTGGATAGCATTATGTGGGACAGAGGAGGGTGCAAGCAGAAGCAGCAACATGGAGGAAAGTGGAAGGCATTATGTGGGACAGAGGAGGGTGCAAGCAGGAGCAGCAGCGTGGAGGAGAGTGGAAGGCATTATGTGGGACAGAGGAGAGTGCAAGCAGGAGCAGCAGCATGGAGGAGAGTGGAAGGCATTATGTGGGACAGAGGAGGGTGCAAGCAGAAGCAGCAACATGGAGGAAAGTGGAAGGCATTATGTGGGACAGAGGAGGGTGCAAGCAGGAGCAGCAGCGTGGAGGAGAGTGGAAGGCATTATGTGGGACAGAGGAGGGTGCAAGCAGGAGCAGCAGCTTGGAGGAGAGTGGAAGGCATTATGTGGGACAGAGGAGGGTGCAAGCAGGAGCAGCAGTGTGGATGAGAGTGGAAGGCATTATGTGAGACAGAGGAGAGTGCAAGCAGAAGCAGCAGCGTGGAGGAGAGTGGAAGGCATTATGTGGGACAGAGGAGAGTGCAAGCAGGAGCAGCAGCGTGGAGGAGAGTGGAAGGCATTATGTGGGACAGAGGAGAGTGCAAGCAGGAGCAGCAGCGTGGAGGAGAGTGGAAGGCATTATGTGGGACAGAGGAGGGTGCAAGCAGGAGCAGCAGCGTGGAGGAGAGTGGAAGGCATTATGTGGGACAGAGGAGGGTGCAAGCAGGAGCAGCAGCGTGGAGGAGAGTGGAAGGCATTATGTGGGACAGAGGAGGGTGCAAGCAGGAGCAGCAGCGTGGAGGAGAGTGGAAGGCATTATGTGGGACAGAGGAGGGTGCAAGCAGGAGCAGCAGCGTGGAGGAGAGTGGAAGGCATTATGTGGGACAGAAAACTGAAGAAACAACTAAAAGGAAAAGTGTTGGAAGCCTGCGTGGTACCAGCCTGTATATACGGGTTGGGAACACTGGCACTGACAGAGAGACAGGAAGAGAAGATGCAGATAGCAGAAAATAACTGGGTCCGAAGAATATGCAAAATAACCCAAGAAGATAAAAGGAAGATTAAGGAATTGAGAGAAGAGATTGGCATGAAAAAACACCTAAAGATGAAAGTAGTCGGAAGTAGAATGAGATGGGCAGGGCATGTGCAAAGAAAGGGTGAAGACAGACTGTCAAAAAAAAGCATGGAAAGCAGAAGAGGGTGGCAGAAGAAGAAGAGGAAGACCAAAGCTGCGATGAAAAGACTGTGTTAAACGAGATCTTGAAAGGGCAGGTACGAACGACCAAGAGTGGAAGACCATCGCAGCAGACAGAGGGAGATGGAGAGAGTTAACAACGAAAGTGGAAGAAGCTACCAAGTGACTTGGACTCCACCCCACAAGGGAGCAAGGGGAAGAAGAAGATAATAATAATGATAATGATAACGATAATGATAATAATAATAATAATAATAATAATGATAATAATAACAATAAGAAAAATAATAATAACAGTAACAACATAACCAATATACGTGTTATGATATCCTAACGAGGGCAGCACTACACTGAGGTATTATGTTCCGCGTTGACCGACTTGCCCCTACCTACCATGCAGATTGTGGCGAAGTAGCGGCGGTGGATGGTGGCGTCATCGAAACCGAGGAAGATGACAGACACGTAGATGAGGATACAACCAACCACAGCCACGTTGTTCAGGGTCGGACTCGACAGCTTGATGTACCTGGAGCGACAGAGACACATCAATCAATGTCAGGACGGACATCCTCGTTAACCACTGGTTACATTGGTATCTCCTAAATGGGGGCAAACGGCCATTGTGTAGTTTTCGCCACATATTTTCTTGTTTCTTGACCATTACTTTATAAGAATTGTCTATGTTTTCATATCATCACTACACAAAGCAAATCGTTCAATTTATACCGCTCCCATCCAGCATCCGTTACTGGGAGCCTGTTACACTTTTCCCCCGACAGACCTGTTCAAACAAACAGCGTTTCACTTCTCTTGGAGCATCCAGCCACACTGCAACTTCTGCGCGAAAGCTGTTCGTTCTTTTATTCCCATCACTGGAACCCCGTCACTGGAACCCCGTCACTGTCTATTGCTAGGTACTAATTTTAATAATTTATGCAGCTGGGTAAACCGAGGCAAAATGGGGTGAACGAAACTGTTCAAGTTTCGAAACGGCAACAGGTGGATTCGAACCCAGGTCCCCCCTCGATTGAGAGTTCTGCGCTCTGACCGATGAGCTACCGCAACCCCCCCACAAATGTGTATTTGTACTTTATTCAACTTGCGGTACCAACCAATCAGATGCGTCACTTCGTTGACCAATATAACATTTTACATCCATTTGAACTTTGAGCATTTATATATCTGATTGCAACTAGTATATATCGATAAGACGCTCACGGGTGTCCGCATGTTGTTTTTTTAGGGCGGGACAACCTTTTTGTAACATTTGCCGTCTAATGTTGACCAGAAATCTTTACATTTACCAAAATGTCCACTTTCCATGACAGTAATGATATAACTGTATATAATTACTTAACAAATATTCTAGACAATATATTTAACACAATTAGAATGCAATATAACTCCCTATAAAAATGTAAATATAACAAAACTCTAGATCGTGGGGACTTGCCCCTTGTCTCCTCCGAAAGCCATGGACGGATGCATGTATGCACGAACGCACGAAAGCACGAACGCACGAACGGACGCACGCACGCACACCGTCCATCACCATCCATTTCTGGACCAGGAGCACGCTGGTATCATTGGTATTCGACACGGCGAAACTCATAAATCTTTCATGAATGATTAATACATTCGTACTATATGTTGAGAGGATTGCATTTGGGGGATCAAACTGTCACACCACTCCTTCGGGGATGACATATTTTAGCCTGCACTTCGGACATATTATTGCGCGTGTCATGATTACCGGGCAGATTTTTTTACCCTCCAGGCAGCGGTCACGTGACCTCCCGTAGCTGGCACGTCGGCAACCGACATAGCAGCTTCGGCTAAAATTACTAGGATTAAAACATCATGTGGCACGCGCGTTTCATTAATGACTTGAGAAGCAGCAGCCAGGGCTGTACACGACGAGGCGAACTGTTTGGTGCGGCGTCCCACTCGCTTGAATTGTGGAAAAACGATACTTGAAGCACACCATGTAATATCATTGTTTTAAGAAGGAAAACCAAGATTGTCTCAACTGTCTGGTTAACAAGTTCCTGTCATACAAAATAAGTATAATGTATAAGGTTTTCCACAGATTTGTTGTAAGTAATCCTCTGTACACACCCTCTGTACATACCCTCTGTACACACACTCTGTACACACCCTCTCAAGTTTCGCTTGTATAATGCAATTTATGTCAGATTTCAGATATGTGAGTGAAATTGGTTTAGAGTTATTGCTGATTAATTATTGAAAACATTACGAAATTTCGCGTAACCTCTTAGCACGCATGTACGGGCTAAATTGTTAATTTTTTGCAAAGGTCATTGACCTTGAAGTTTGACCTGATATATCCAAAATGCGTAAACGTCGATTTCGATTTTAAAAAGATTATTAGCAATTTAATATAAGATTATTAGACATTGCATCCGCAAATTTCATGAATGACATTTGAAAGGTAAGTAAACGGCAATGTTCCAAGCTGCGGTAGATAATGCAGAATATAACACGCCAATTACGCGCAGTTCAAGACTCTCCTGGAAAACAATCCAGCAAGTCTGGATATAAATGTAATAGAGCATACCCGGAATAATCGGTGGCACATGTGGTGTATAATATCTCTTGATCTTGAGGGGACGAACTGAAAGAGCTAATTGATTGAGTGTTATCATTGTGTATCGGGGGTGATATTACAATTGCGATAGTGTCGCGATAGCGGTATACCTATTGCAATACTATTGCGATAGTTTCATGACTATCGCGATATTGTTGCGATAATTTCATGGAAAAGCGAATAGCCAGGATAGTAGTTCCAAATCGTAATTTGTGGCCTTCGAGACAGATGAATAAAACTGTTGAATGCGTGAACGACGCTGTTCTAATCGACAATTGTTGATGATAGGTCGATAAATAAATAAAAGTTATCAAAATACCGAACCGTAAAAAACACCCGTGTGATTCTATTAAAAACGACGAACGTTGAATGGAAAAGGATCTTTTCCGCGTTTCCATGATCAGAATAAATCTGATGTTGACACATATGATATGTCATCTACACGTAATAACAACACAATGCAATAACCAGGTCACAAGATACCGCATTGCAAAACCCACTTCAAAGAAACAACACTGGCATATATTGGTACCAAATTGGAATATGTGGAATTTCTTTGCTACAAAGAATCCATCTTGGAGTCTGTACTTCAATTTATATATTAAAAAAATATTTATTTTTGGTTAAACTCACCAATAGTGCATTCACTAAAGGTGGTATATGTGAGGTTTGTTTTTTCATTTGCGTTATATTTTTAATACCTATGCATTAATGAATAGCAATATTGTTTCTTTCCAGTTGTCTCTGTTGAGATATATATTAAAAAACTCCCATGTAGTTGCTATGCAGTCAGACGGACACAGGCGCTATGTAAGACGACATTGCACTGTTATTATTGTTATTGTTGTTATTATTACTGATGTTATTGTTACTGATGTTGTTATTATTAGTATTATTATTACCATCGTCATTAATATTGTTATAATTGCTATTGCCGTTATCATTGTTATTACTATTATTATTATTGTTGTTGGCGTCGTTGTCGTCATAGTCATCGTTATTATTATCATTTTAATATTGTTATTACTATACTATTATCGCAAGGCATGAGTTGCCGTACTTGAGCTTGCGGTTGTGTAGACTGAAGCCGAGGAAGAAGAAGGCGAGGGCGATGCCGGCGACGCTGATGGACGACACAATGATGAAGGCGTCGTGGTCGAGGTTCATCAGTACCGATTCGATGGTGTACTTGTCGTGCGGGATCTTCCCGTCTGAAACACGCACGGCGGCCTTCCGTATGCGTATATATATATATATATATATATATATATATATATATATATATATATATATATATATATATATATATATATATATATATATATATATATATATATATATATATTATATTTTATATTATGATAAGTGATGTTTACTTTACAAATATTAACAGCATAGCTAATTTCAAAACATTCTTTTTTATGCTAATTTCGTCGACAAATAAAATATACTTAATTCAGGACAAACAACCTTGTCCCTTTTATACTTCATACCTTTTTTACTTCATACCTTTTGTACTTCATACCTTTTGTATTTCATACCTTTCCAGACGACGGGTTTACATCCGATACAGTTGAAACTCAGCGAGTTGTTCTCGGGAAAGTAGAAAGCAATCGGCACTTGTTTGCCATCTTAAAGGCAACAAAGGCGGAATATTAGTAGAAGAAAAACAACGACGACCACCGGAACCACCGGCACCACCTGCACCACCGCCACCGCCAACACCACACGTTTCCTGTTCACGTACGTGCAATTACATTACGTGCACGAGTAGGCGTAATGAATCCAGATACACCTTGTATCGCTGTAATTTACTGCACATATAAAAAACAGGCCATAATACGGCCGATGAAGAAACACCAAATTTCCTGTTCACTGAAAAATAATTCCGGCTAGACCTTGAGTTGCTCTAATTTATTGCACAACGAATAAATGCCCAATATACGCTGCCATCTTGTTGACGAGTTGCGTCCTCTTGCGTGTCTTAAAAGCAACATAATTCAGTGATTTACGCCCTCGTAAAGCAAGCCGGGAATAAATATGACAGCACGCATTCTTACTAGCGGCTGCTCTTAACGAACGGTAATGGTATTGTGCAGTAAAATGGTTCATAATCCCACTTTTATTTCCACCGTCGGCACTGGAAATTGTGGCCTTGTGGACGCTCATTTTATAATGTGTAGCTAATACAACGCCCGATTGAAGAGCTGCTGGTTAGGTGAGTATGGACGAGACATGGCGACGCCTAATGAAGTCTGTATTGGCGTGTACTTTAAAGCCCTGTACGTCCTGGAGACATTTTCTTTGTAAGGACTTATCCAAGAGTGTGTATTTCATCCCGTTCACCTGTCCTATAAACGTTCACCTGTCCTATAAACGTTCGCCTGTCCCATAAACGTTCACCTGTCCTATAAACGTTCACCTGTCCCATAAACGTTCACCTGTCCCATAAACGTTCACCTGTCCCATAAACGTTCACCTGTCCCATAAACGTTCACCTGTCCCATAAACGTTCACCTGTCCCATAAACGTTCACCTGTCCTATAAACGTTCACCTGTCCCATAAACGTTCACCTGTCCTATAAACGTTCACCTGTCCCATAAACGTTCACCTGTCCTATAAACGTGCACCTGTCCTATAAACGTTCACTTGTCCCATAAACGTTCACCTGTCCCATAAACGTAGGTGGACCTTGACGCAGCTCCTCTGGTGATCTGACAATCTGTCGTCACCTTTGTCTGTTCCTTGTTGCATCGTCCGTCTCGTGGTCGAGTCCTGTTCATTGTTTGACGCCGTCTGGCCAGTTATATCTCCAGCTGTCTCTCTTTCACTTTCCTCTCTCTGTGCTTTAGAGGATGACTTTTACTGGCAAAACCATCTGAGCTTGGGTCATCTTACTGAAGACAGGAGATCTTCCAGATGTTTTGGCTGACCATATTACCGACTTCCTCATTGGTATTGTATTTAATGTATTTGAGTATCATACAGGTATGCGACAGAATTTGTTCAAAATAATGATACAAACGAGTTCCTAGAAGATTACTTGACCAGGATCAGATCGGCAGTTTTGCCCTTTCTTCGCCGAATGGCTACGCAACTTAACACAATAGTAGTTCCGTAACAGTTCACCGCGCGGTGCTTCATGACACAACGGTGATTATATTTCGCATGCCCTCTACATTTATTTAAATTAGTACGCGGGCCTTGACCATTTAGTAGGCCTGCGTTTTGTATGAACAGGTAAACATCGACAATTGTGAACGGCCCGTAACGCACACATATCTGTCCTACTCATGCGAAACAAAGACAAATTAGTATCCGTGCTGGTGATACCAAACTACGTAGAAACAGTAAAACTATACGATGGTCGACACAGATTAATGAACATTGGCTGCGTGCATCAGATGGTCTACTAGTTGATTATATACGTCATACCTATTCATAAACGAGCTGGCGGCAGCATGTCTTGCTATTTTGAGGCGGTGCTTGATCTTTATTAATGCGTACCGACATTTCGTGCGTTATACAAGAATAGTTTTGTACTCGAGTCTTTGAAGATCATTGCGCAGTGTCACACTCGACGTTCTGTCTCACACAAAGCACAAACTGATCATCTCGTTGTGAAGCTATAGGTTTTGCCATTACATAAAGTATACGAATACATTATTATCTATGTAATCAATAAGATAAGTATTTTAAGAGTTAATTACGTTCTTCCGACGTTTGCCGCTAACTGATTGTTTACACACATCCTCTTTTTTCGCCCACTCTCCAGTTAGCAAGCTGCTTTACTAACTATTAAATTGTCCCTTTGTGTTGGTAATTTCGGTACATTTGATGTACTATATCCTTACCTACTAACAGCTTGTTATATTGCATAAATATTTTTATTTACAACTTGATTATGTGGCCATAATTTGTATTTTGTTATCATATCATATGTTCAAAAACTTTTAGACCAGGCTATAATGTTTTAGTTACATCTGTTTCGTTGTGTGAGACAGAACGTCGAGTGTGACACTGCGCAATCATCTTCAAAGACTCGAATACAAAACTATTCTTGTATAACGCACGAATTGTGTTGTCTTACCATTGCAAATAGGGCCTGTCTGGTCTGTCACATTCCTTAACTCAGCAAGTAATCGCCAGATAACAACATATGGTGTGCACCATTTCTAAGTTATGGAGGTGGCCCGTATTACCAGTCCGTTCATATTACCGAACCTCCTCCTACAGTTATTATAATATATATATATATATATATATATATATATATATATATATATATATATATATATATATATATATATATATATATATATATATATATATATATATCAGTAATATGAGCACTGGTACATACTGGTAATATATATAGATATATATATATATATATATATATATATATATATATATATATATATATATATATATATATATATATATATATATATATATATATATATATATATATATATATATTTATATATATATATATATATACCAGTATATGCTATATTACAAATATATATATATATATATATATATATATATATATATATATTATAATAACTGGAATACAGCCCACGTGTGCAATAAAACATGTAATCATTGTCTCCTCGTCCTCATTGAAAGAGGAAACAACCCACGTGTGCAATAAAACATGTAATTATTGTCTCCTCGTCCTCATTGAAAGAGGAAACAACCCACGCGTGCAATAAAACCCATAGTAATACTCTACCACGAGAACTGTTACGTCAACTTTACACACAGCAAACATCTAGTCATACGACTCCAGAATATCAATGTGAAAAACCGTGGCTCATATTGCCGAACCTTCTCCTAAAGGACGTTTTCAGTACAAAGTCGATGGCTGAGCAGGTGCCCATGCGGACTGTGAACGGTTTATGTTCACCTTGGTTGTTTAACCTTCACTTTCATAATATAACTATTTATATTATTTTGTATTATTGACCTGTGTAATGTACATGTATTGTAGAGGGGTAACTAACAACATGTATTGTAGAGGGGTAACTAACAACAGGTATTGTAGAGGGGTAACTAACAACATGTACTGTAGAGGGGTAACAAACAACATGTATTGTAGAGGAGTAACAAACAACATGTATTGTAGAGGGGTAACAAACAATATGTATTGCAGAGGGGTAACTAACAACATGTGGTGTAGAGGGGTAACTAACAACATGTGTTGTAGAGGGGTAACTAACAACATGTATTGTAGAGGAGTAACAAACAACATGTATTGTAGAGGGGTAACTAACAACATGTATTGTAGAGGGGTAACTAACAACATGTATTGCAGAGGGGTAACAAACAATATGTATTGCAGAGGGGTAACTAACAACATGTGTTGTAGAGGGATAACTAACAACATGTATTGTAGAGGGGTAACTAACAACATGTATTGTAGAGGGGTAACTAACAACATGTATTGTAGAGGGGTAACTAACAACATGTATTGTAGAGGGGTAACTAACAACATGTATTGTAGAGGGGTAACTAACAAAATGTATTGTAGAGGAGTAACAAACAACATGTAATGCAGAGGGGTAACTAAAAACATGTATTGTAGAGGGGTAACTAACAACATGTATTGTAGAGGGGTAACTAACAATATTTATTGTAAAGGGGTAACTAACAACATGCATTGTAGAGGGGTAACTAACATCATGAATTGTAGAGGGGTAACTAACAACATGTATTGTAGAGGGATAACTAACAACATGCATTGTAGAGGGGTAACTAACAACATGTACTGTAGAGGGGTAACTAACAACATGTATTGTAGAGGGGTAACTACCAAAATGTATTGTACAGGAGTAACAAACAACATGTAATGCAGAGGGGTAACTAACAACATGTATTGTAGAGGGGTAACTAACAACATGTATTGTAGAGGGGTAACTAACAATATTTATTGTAAAGGGGTAATTAACAACATGTATTGTAGAGGGGTAACTAACATCATGAATTGTAGAGGGGTAACTAACAACATGTATTGTAGAGGAATGACTAACAACATGCATTGTATAGGGGTAACAAACAACATGTATTGTAGAGGGGGTAACTAACAACATGTATTGTAGAGGGGTAACTAACAACATGTATTGTAGAGGGATAACAAACAACATGTATTGTAGAGGGGTAACTAACATCATGAATTGTAGAGGGGTAACTAACAACATGTATTGTAGTGGGATAACTAGCAACATGCATTGTAGAGGGGTAACTAACAACATGTACTGTAGAGGGTTAACTAACAACATGTATTGTAGAGGGATAACTAACAATATTTATTGTAGAGGGGTAACTAACAACATGTACTGTAGAGGGTTAACTAACAACATGTATTGTAGAGGAATGACTAACAACATGCATTGTATAGGGGTAACTAACAACATGTACTGTAGAGGAGTAACTAACAACATGTATTGCAGAGGGGTAACTAACAACATGTATTGTAGAGGGGTAACTAACAACATGTATGGTATAGGGGTAACTAACAAGATGTATTGTAGAGGGGTAACAAACAACATGTATTATAGAGGGGTAACAAACAATATGTGGTTATGTACCCTCATTAAAGTAATAAAATAATAAAAAGGTGATGTAGCGCGCTTTGAACAGACAAAGAGACTGATATTTATTATTATTATTGTTGTTATTATTATTATCATTATCATCATTATCATCGTCATCATTATCATGATTAGCATTATTACCTTGATGCTGTGCGAGCACGCTAATACATCGGCGGTCAGATCCGTCAAACGACACCGGGCCCTGGAAAACGGAACGAAACGCACATGAATCAAGCAACGACCCGTGACGATATGAATGCCTTCAGCGAGGCTGAATTATGTCGCCAGATAAATGACCAATAATATAAACAATGGCCGGATGAAGGGAATGTCCACCAGGTAACCGGGCACATCCCTTTATTTTTCATCAAGTCACAATTAGCTATCGAGACAAACCGTAAGGTGGCGCCCTCCTGCACTTTGCCGTGTGTTCCCCAGTCGCTCTGATTTGCTCCCCAGTCTGCCTTATCCTCCTAGTATCCATTGCTCCCCAGTCTGCCTTATCCTCGTAGTATCCATTGCTCTACAGTCTGCCTTATCCTCGTTGTATCCATTGCTCCCCAGTCTGCCTTATCCTCGTAGTATCCATTGCTCCCCAGTCTGCCTTATCCTCGTTGTATCAATTGCTCCCCATTCTGCCTTATCCTCGTTGTATCAATTGCTCCACAGTCTGCCTTTTCCTCGTTGTATCCATTGCTTCCCAGTCTGCCTTGTCCTCGTAGTATCCATTGCTCCCCAGTCTGCCTTATCCTCCTAGTACCCATTGCTCCCCAGTCTGCCTTATCCTCCTAGTATCCATTGCTCCCCACTCTGCCTTATCCTCCTAGTATCCATTGCTCCACAGTCTGCCTTATTCTCCTAGTATCCATTGCTCCCCAGTCTGCCTTATCCTCGTAGTATCCATTGCTCCCCAGTCTGCCTTATCTTCCTAGTATCCATTGCTCCCCAGTCTGCCTTATTCTCCTAGTATCCATTGCTCCCCAGTCTGCCTTATTCTCCTAGTATCCATTGCTCCCCAGTCTGCCTTATCCTCCTAGTATCCATTGCTCCACAGTCTGCCTTATTCTCCTAGTATCCATTGCTCCCCAGTCTGCCTTATCCTCGTAGTATCCATTGCTCCCCAGTCTGCCTTATCCTCCTAGTATCCATTGCTCCCCAGTCTGCCTTATTCTCCTAGTATCCATTGCTCCCCAGTCTGCCTTATCCTCCTAGTATCCATTGCTCCACAGTCTGCCTTATTCTCCTAGTATCCATTGCTCCCCAGTCTGCCTTATCCTCCTAGTATCCATTGCTCCCCAGTATGCCTTATTCTCCTAGTATCCATTGCTCCCCAGTCTGCCTTATCCTCCTAGTATCCATTGCTCCCCAGTCTGCCTTATTCTCCTAGTATCCATTGCTCCCCAGTCTGCCTTATCCTCCTAGTGTCCATTGCTCCCCAGTCTGCCTTATCCTCCTAGTATCCATTGCTCCTTAGTCTGCCTTATTCTCCTAGTGTCCATTGCTCCCCAGTCTGCCTTATCCTCCTAGTATCCATTGCTCCCCAGTCTGCCTTATCCTCCTAGTATCCATTGCTCCCCAGTCTGCCTTATTCTCCTAGTATCCATTGCTCCCCAGTCTGCCTTATTCTCCTAGTATCCATTGCTCCCCAGTCTGCCTTATCCTCGTAGTATCCATTGCTCCCCAGTCTGCCTTATCCTCCTAGTATCCATTGCTCCCCAGTCTGCCTTATCCTCGTAGTATCCATTGCTCCCCAGTCTGCCTTATCCTACTAGTATCCATTGCTCCCCAGTCTGCCTTATCTTAGTAGTATCCATTGCTCCCCAGTCTGCCTTATTCTCCTAGTATCCATTGCTCCCCAGTCTGCCTTATCCTCCTAGTATCCATTGCTCCACAGTCTGCCTTATTCTCCTAGTATCCATTGCTCCCCAGTCTGCCTTATCCTCGTAGTATCCATTGCTCCCCAGTCTGCCTTATCCTCCTAGTATCCATTGCTCCCCAATCTGCCTTATTCTCCTAGTATCCATTGCTCCCCAGTCTGCCTTATCCTCCTAGTATCCATTGCTCCACAGTCTGCCTTATTCTCCTAGTATCCATTGCTCCCCAGTCTGCCTTATCCTCCTAGTATCCATTGCTCCCCAGCATGCCTTATTCTCCTAGTATCCATTGCTCCCCAGTCTGCCTTATCCTCCTAGTGTCCATTGCTCCCCAGTCTGCCTTATCCTCCTAGTATCCATTGCTCCCCAGTCTGCCTTATACTCCTAGTGTCCATTGCTCCCCAGTCTGCCTTATCCTCCTAGTATCCATTGCTCACCAGTCTGCCTTATCCTCCTAGTATCCATTGCTCTCCAGTCTGCCTTATTCTCCTAGTATCCATTGCTCCCCAGTCTGCCTTATTCTCCTAGTATCCATTGCTCCCCAGTCTGCCTTATCCTCGTAGTATCCATTGCTCCCCAGTCTGCCTTATCCTCCTAGTATCCATTGCTCCCCAGTCTGCCTTATCCTCGTAGTATCCATTGCTCCCCAGTTTGCCTTATTCTTCTAGTATCAATTGCTCCCCAGTCTGCCTTATTCTCCTAGTATCCATTGCTCCCCAGTCTGCCTTATCCTCCTAGTATCCATTGCTCCCCAGTCTGCCTTATCCTCGTAGTATCCATTGCTCCCCAGTCTGCCTTATCCTCCTAGTATCCATTGCTCCCCAGTCTGCCTTATCCTCCTAGTATCCATTGCTCCCCAGTCTGCCTTATCCTCCTAGTATCCATTGCTCCCCAGTCTGCCTTATCCTCGTAGTATCCATTGCTCCCCAGTCTGCCTTATCCTCGTAGTATCCATTGCTCCCCAGTCTGCCTTGTCCTCCTAGTATCCATTGCTCCCTAGTCTGCCTTGTCCTCGTAGTATCCATTGCTCCCCAGTCTGCCTTATCCTCGTAGTATCCATTGCTCCCCAGTCTGCCTTGTCCTCCTAGCATCCATTGCTCCCCAGTCTGCCTTATCCGCCTAGTATCCATTGCTCCCAGTCTGCCTTATCCTTCTAGTATCCATTGCTAAACGCAACTGGAATCTTGTTGTCAGTGCATTTTTATAATGAATTTCGACTGCTGTTGTTAGGCTTGCAAACCGATGCGAGAAGCGCGTGCGTGCGTGCGTGCGTGCGTGAATGCGTGAGTGCGTGCGTGCGTCTTGCCACCTGGTATATATTCTGGGAAACTGGGCACCCCTTTTTGAAACCCTGTGGCAAATTCAAAGCTGAATAATTCTGTTCTAGGTACTTATGGAGAGTTTTGTGTGCGTTTATAGGGATACGGGTAATGCAAATATTGATCTAGTAATGGGTTTGTGACACGAAACTCAAGAAAGACAGCGGTTGACAAAGACACATTATCGTACGTTTTGCGGCATATTCGTGGACGCAAATATGCAGCTGACTACTATGCGTGCGTGCCTCACTGAAGCATGTCAGTAAAAATATCGATTCATTATCGGCAAAATACCAATTTATCTTCAAAATATTGATATTCTAAACAATCCGGTGGGCTGGGTGAGTGATCTGTTTTGGATGTTTGCGTTATTAGCGTGTTTGCCTCATTCCTGACGTTGTTGGATGGTTGCCTTATTAATGTGTTTGCGTCATTCCTGACATTGTTGGATGGTTGCGTTATTAGTGTGTTTGCCTCATTCCTGACGTTGTTGGATGGTTGCCTTATTAATGTGTTTGCGTCATTCCTGACGTTGTTGGATGGTTGCGTTATTAGTGTGTTTGCCTCATTCCTGACATTGCTGGATGGTTGCGATATTAATGTGTTTGCTTCATTCCTGACGTTGTTGGATGATTGCGTTAATAGTGTGTTTGCCTTATTCCTGACATTGCTGGATGGTTGCGTTAATAGTGTGTTTGCCTCATTCCTGACGTTCCCTTTAACGCATTCATTACGGAAAGGCAACAGTGCTATACAACAAGACATTTTCTACCGGTCGATCGTGTTTATGTAAGACTCGACATTTGGTAATGGTTCGGTGCTAAATCTTAAATTCAATAACGCAAGTCACCTACTGATATGCCCATAAACTCTAGGTTGCCCATCACGTCGAGAAATGTGTTCCGCATGGCGTGTCCGGAGCGAGTCTGGTAGCCGAAACTGTCGAATGCGGTGCCAGTGTCGCCAGTCACGTGCCGCAATCGTTGTTGTGTCGCGCGTAGTGTCATGGCAACGGTCCACATGCTGTCGTAGGCAAGACGCGCGAACGAACTGAGAGGAGCTGGCTTGTCGAGAGCCTCGTACTCTCGCAGGAAGTCATCTGAAGTCTGGAAAGACAAGTATACTAGCATTGCATATACAGAACTGGTTAAACGACAAAGTATACTAGCATTGCATATACAGAACTGGTTAAACGACAAAGTATACTAGCATTGCATATACAGAACTGGTTAAACGACAAAGAGAGGCGCCGAATGATTTTTGTAGCTGACTGTTTCAAGGAATAATGGACCGTCATGTCACACATTGAAACAGCTGCAGAGGCGCTACTTGATGTTGCAACAATGCTTTAGCATGGCTACTTGACGCTGTGACAATGCTACTTTGAAGTTGTAACATCGCTACTTGACGTTGTTACAGGGATACTTGTCGCTGTAACTACACTACTTGACGCTGTAACGGCGATACTTGACGCTGTAACAGCGGTACTTGACACTGCAACAGCGGTACTTGACACTGCAACAGCTACTTGACGCTGTAACTACATCATATGAAACTGTATCGGCGCTCATATTGGCGGTGGGAGATAACACAAATAACTAATCATCACAACATCGTCCACAGCATTACCAAATTCATCAACAATTGCGCTAACGTAGTACGTAATAAACCCAACAGCCAACACCGTTGCCAAGGCACGGTAAGTTCTGAGTATGCCCCATATAATCAGCGAGAGTTACGTAGACAGTAAGTACAATTGTGGTTAATCAGGCTGAACACGACAATAATGACCACACCATTAAGCAATAAATTGAATTATACGAATATTCAATGCCCGTTGTACAACATTTCTTTTAACAGGCACGATAAAGGTGTTGGGATATTTTGCTCCAGCCTGTAATGTTGAACCTTTCTTAAAATATCAACTTTAGTCAGCATAACTATGTATTGTACATTATTGCCTACTCTGCATATATCAGACGTACTGACCAACGTTTGTGTTATTTAAACACAATACTGGTTCGCTTATTTTCAAAACCCAATTATTGGTGGTCTCGGCCACAGGTTGAGACAATGATGGTATAATATTACCCACCATTCCAGACACTGATCGCTGTCCAGCGGAGAGGGTGCTGAGACTGTTGACTGACCAGTAGCCGGAGACGGCCTGGGCTAGCTGAGCCGTGGTGCAACTAAGGTCACTCCTCTTCGCCAGCCACCAGTGTTCGTCATACATCCCAAGCAGAATCCACACATAGCGCGACCCGTACATGCCCAAGTGGTAGGCCTGCGGGGAAAGATCAGTGGTAGTTTTTCCATAGGCGACCACGTTAAAGTTGTTTAGTCCTTTGCTCAAAATAACGATTCGGATTTTATGACAACGACACAAGTTGTTGCCCGTCATGTCACTGATATGAGTTTTCGTCAAATGTTTTTCCTTTTTTAGATACAATTTCGTCAAAAATTTTTCCTTTTTTAGATACAATTTTGTCAAAGTGCATAAAAGTCATTGAAAGGGGGATACGGTCTCAAGATCACTCGTACATCATTGTGAACTGAAACCGTAAGCTAACACCTGCGATGGATAGACGTGATGGATGAAATATAACACATGGCGGTGGGCGGCACACACACTCAATAACTTTGTCGATGAAATATGGCATATGGCTGAAGCACGCAGTGATACACTGATACACTGATACAGTGATGCAGTGATACAGTGACCCACATTAGCTTGTTGGCTACGACATGACACACTGGACATGTTTTATTTGGCGCAACATTACGTATGTGTGAACGGATCATTAGTTTACTCCCGTATTGTTCTTCCGGCTACTTGGACTTGGTGCAGCGACTTGAATTTGGTGTAGATCATTTACAGAAATACGTGGAATATCAAATAGAATAAGTATTACTATTGCATATATATTATACACAAACGTATTGTAGACATATATTAGGAAACAGGTTTTGTTAATTATTAGTCAGAGGGAGTATTTTAGAGTAAGTTAGTTTCGGATTCTGTCAGGGAATTCAGCGAGCGTTAATAGGGGTGTTTACAATTCGAAAAATTAGATAACATAGTGAATAGTCAGTAACAGTGAATATTGGTTAGAATAAGTATTAGTATTATACATATATTGTTCACCAACTTCTTGTAGACATATATTAAGAAACCGTTGTTGTTAACAGAGGTAGTATTTTTTTTTCCCGGATTCAAACTCAACGAGTGATAAAAGGGAGTTTGTTTACAAGTCATTCAACCCGTGCATCGAGCTATCGTTTACATTAGCTAATATATATATATATATATAAGATAAAGTGATTTATTTACTTAAATTACATACATAAGGTAATATCTGACATAGTGGTAGTCAACGTTTTCGGTAAAAGGAATTAACAGCAGGACTTTAGCGTAAATTAGTACACACTCACTTCGTTGTTTTGTTACACAGTGTTCTCCGTATTCGCTAGGTGGCAGGATTTTTAGCCTAAAGTGTTCTTTTGATCACAAAAACAGCCTTATTCAAGGCTAACGTAGCACACTAATTAAAACTAAATTGTATGATGGCCCCGTGCAAACGACAGTTAAAGGCCACAAGGCACGTAATTTGTGGCAGTTGTAGTAACTGGGTAGATTTCGTCAAGTCTGGGTGCGAAAAGTCCTGGGCTGAGGTCCAGGCAGATAGTTTTAATTTTGAGTGTAGGGGATGCGCAAGGATGAAGGAAATAGAGGTGGAGTTGAAAGAGCTGAGACTGCTCGTTGTGGCAATGGTGGGAAGGGATCAGGGAGTTGTGCCAGTAGTTCCGGTGAGGGAACAGTAGACGATAAAGTGGGGAAAGACACAAGATATGCTAGGGAGAGCTCACCTCAGCCTGGGAGGAAGCTGAGAGGAGGGAAGGTGACAGGTCATAGGGAGACAGGACGTAAGGAGACGGGAAGGAAAGGAACGGGAGGGAAGACAACCGGGGTGAAGGAGAGGGGAGTAGGGGAGACAGGAGGGAAGGAGAAGGGAGTGGGGGAGACGGGAGGGAAGACAACCGGGGTGAAGGAGAGGGGAGTAGCGGAGACAGGAGGGAAGGAGAAGGGAGTGGGGGAGACGGGAGGGAAAACAACCGGAGTGAAGGAGAGGGGAGTAGGGGAGACAGGAGGGAAGGAGAAGGGAGTGGGGGAGACGGAAGGGAAGGGGTCAGGACAGAATGTGATGGAGGGGATCGAAAGGAAGAGTTATTCTGCAGCAGTGATAGAGGGGGTGAGGAAGAGAGCGAGGGTGTTTGTGGGGGATTCGATAGTTAGGAAGACCGACAGAGTCTTAAACAAGGGAGATGATGTGGTTGTCTGCTTGCCTGGAGCCAAAATAGAGGCGATAACTGAGAGGGTAAAAAACATCGTAGGCTCGGGTAAGGGTGGATCTGTTTTAGTACATGTAGGGACAAATAACGTAGAGAGGAGGGTACAACTGCCATAGTTAGGAAATATAGGCAGTTGGTCAGAACACTAAAACAGACGCGGGTTGAGCAGGTAATACTGTCAGGGATTTTACCTGTGATGGGCAGGAGGGGTCATAAATATCGAAATTGTCGGGGGATGGCAATTAACATGTTAGTCCAGAGGCTGTGTAGGGAAGAGGAAGTTGGATTTGTGGATTTATGGGAAAGTTTTGTTGGGAGGGGTGATATGTACATGAAGGATGGGCTTCATTTAAGTGGAAAGGGGGCGGCAGTATTCGCGGACAAACTTTCAGCAGCAGTAGATAGCGACTTGGGTACAATGACAAATATTTTGGAAGTAAACATTCTTTAAACTAGAAGTGCAGGGGGTTACCTAGAGGTGTCTCAAGCAGAACAAGAGACCACTAGCACAGATAAACCAATATCAAATCATCCGAAAAACATCTCTGAAAAAGGTTATAGATGCGTATGTTTAAATGCAAGGAGCATAGTAAATAAGAAAAACGAATTAAACATTATGGTAGAAGATATTGACCCTCACATAATTGGTATAACTGAATCATGGGCCAACATAGATATAACAGATGCTGAATTAGGACTGACAGGATACGTAATGTTTAGGAAAGATCGAATAGGAAGAAGGGGCGGGGAGTTATTTTATATGTTAAAGAATCTATTCAGGCTTATGAAATGAAACTAGAAAGGGAAGCAGATTGCGATGAAGCTGTTTGGTGCAAAATTGTTTCAGGAAATTCAAAATTAACTGTTGGATTAGTTTACCGAAGTCCAAACATAAACGAAGAGGACAACACAAAAATAAAAAACGCTATAAAGGAAGTTAGTAAAGGGAATGTATCATAATGGGAGATTTTAACCATGGACACATACAATGGAATTCTCTAGAGAGCACAGGGATTGATGATCAACAATTTCTATGTTTAATCCAGGATAGCTTTCTTACTCAGCACGTACTAGAACCAACCAGGGGAGAAAATGTATTAGATATAGTTTTGTCATCACAAAAAGAATTAGTGGACAATGTAAAAATATTTGAACCATTGGGTAATAGTGACCATAATCAAATACATTTTGACATCAATGTAAAATCAGAAAGTAAAAATAAGAAAACGTACAAGAGAAACTTCCACAAAGGTAACTACAAAGATATGAGAAAATACTTAGCACAGCTAGATTGGAATAACATGCTGATGAATAAGACTGCAATTGAATGTTGGAATATTCTAAAATATGAAATTGAGAGTATCATTGATAAATTTGTTCCCTTCCGAAAACAAGGAAAACGGTGTAGAAAGAAACACGTGTCAAAAGAGGCAATTAGAAAAATAATGCTAAAACAAACTATGTGGAGGGTTTATAGGCGTACCAGAAAGGAAGAAGACTATGCAAAATACAAAGAGGCACTTAATGCAGCTACAACTGAAATCAGACAATCTAAAAGAAGCTATGAGCAAAAACTGGCATGTAACATAAAAACTGACAGCAAGAGTTTTTATGCATATGTCAGGAGTAAACAAAACGTACAAGACAAGGTTGGACCTCTAGAAGACAGTGCTGGAAATATAATATCACAGGGGTTTTTAATGGCGGAAGACCTAAATGGTTACTTCAGTTCAGTGTTTACAAAAGAAGATATTAGTTCATTACCAGTTGCTGATACTAAATTTCAGGGGACTAAATCTGACTATTTAGGACCGTTAGTTGTAACTCCAGAATTGGTAGCTAGGAAAATAAAGGCAATGAAGGATAACAAATCACCGGGAGTGGATGGGATTCCTCCAAAATTACTAATGGAAACAGTAGATCAAATCAGTATACCACTTGCAAGAGTATTCAACTTGTCATTAAAAGAGGGAGTTGTTCCGTTTGAATGGAAAGAAGCAAACATCATACCATTATTTAAAAAGGGTTCGAGAAATAAGTCAGAGAATTACAGACCAGTGAGTTTAACGTCAGTGATTTGTAAATTATTAGAAAGGTTAATTAAAGACCATATGGTGGACTTCCTCGTTAAGCATAAATTATTAAATTCATCTCAACATGGATTCCTTAAAGCGAGGTCATGCTTAACAAATGTGTTATGTTTTTGGAAGAAATCACTAAGTGGATAGACGAGGGATCGCCAGTAGATATTATCTACTTAGATTTTCAGAAAGCTTTTGACAAAGTGCCACATCAAAGATTGCTACTTAAATTAAAAGCCCATGGTATCGGGGATAGCATAACTGACTGGATAGAACAATGGCTGACTGACAGAAGACAACGAGTTGTAGTAGATGGCGAAGTTTCAAATTGGAAATCGGTTTTGAGTGGGGTACCTCAAGGATCAGTATTAGGACCTATATTATTCTTAATTTATATCAATGACTTGGACGACAGTATAACAAGTAACGTACTGAAATTTGCGGACGACACAAAACTGTTTAGAAAGGTTAATACTGATGGTGATAAACAACATTTACAAAACGATCTAGACAGATTAGTGAAATGGTCTGAGAAATGGCAGATGCTGTTCAATTTTGGGAAATGTAAATGCCTACATACAGGACATGGGAACTTGAATGTAAACTATAAAATGGGAGCTACTGTTCTTGGTACTACTGTAAAAGAAAAGGACTTAGGAGTTACAATAAGCGCTGATATGAAAGTTTCAGAGCAGTGTGGTATTGCAGCTTCAAAGGGTAATCAAATTCTTGGATTGATTAGAAGAAACATAACATACAAGGGAAAAAAGTTAATTATACCTCTTTATAAAGCAATAGTTAGACCTCATTTAGAATACTGTATACAAGCATGGAGACCATATCGTAAGAAGGATATAGATACGCTTGAACGCATACAAAGGAGAGCAACTAAAATGATTCCAGAACTTAGAGACCTTAGTTATGAAGAACGCCTGAAAGAATGTGGTTTAACAACTCTAGAGACAAGGAGGTTAAGAGGAGATCAGATTGAAGTTTTTAAGATATTGAATGGGTATGAAAATATTGATAGAAATATGTTTTTCTCACTCAAGAAGGATAGCAGAACTAGAGGACATGAGGTAAAATTAGTAAAGGATCAATGTAGATTGGACATCAGGAAGCACTCGTTCTCACAGAGGACAGTAAATGAATGGAACAAACTGTCTACAGATTGTGTAACTGCTAGCAGCGTGAATATGTTTAAAAACAAGGTTGACACATATATCAGAAGGGCGGGTTATAAGTAGGTGAACATTGTTGGACTCTCGATAAGCCAATGGCTTCCTTGTCCACTTGCCATCTGGGCCTTTGGCTTGGATGGCAAATCTTGTTAAATCTTGTTAAATCTTGTATTCATGTCATACGAATAAAGTGCCAGTTGTTTTGACACAGTAACTCATTAAATTGCGCCCTTGAAAATCGTCATCGAAAAGGGAATATTTGTGGACTTCGACACGTGCGCAGAGCACAGGTTTAAATTTCTAGTTGCTGGCTGGCAGTGTGTGTCCGTGTCAGTTACAGACCGATCCCCGGTGTACGAAGACATTGTCCAAATATAGAGGTTATTAGTAATTCCGTAATTCTGTGTAGAGGGAGGAATTTCATTCGTTCGTTCGTCCGTCCGTCCTTCGGTCCGTCCGTTTTTTCATTCGGTCGTTCATTCGTTCATTAGTTCTTTAGTTCATCCTTTCGTTCGTTCGTTCCGTTGGTGGATCTTATCGGTCGGATGATATGTCTGTCGTTTCGTTGTTCGGTATATTATTCATTTTGTCGGTTCGCCGTTCGTTCGTTCGTTCGTTCGTTCGTCCTTTCGTTCGTTCACCCGTTCACTCGTTTGTTTGTTCACTCATCCACTTGTCCATCCGTCCGTCCACCCGCCCCCCGCCAGCCCCCCGAACGCCTCCCTCCTTACGTCCCCCCGCCCGCCCGCCCATGTACTCACCTGACACATGACACGCCCGGCATCCTGCTGCGGAAACAATCCTATGATGATCCGCGCGTCCTGCTTCTGTGGAAAAGAGGGACGCGTCTGTAGCCACCGACTAAATGTGGAGATAGCTAAGTGTTCAGGGGATGAGTAAATGAACACAAACCACAGTCATTTCCTTTATATTGCAGACGGGTATTCATATATTAATGTGGACTACGAATTTAGCCACCAAAAAGCAAGTTACAATTCTTTTTTTAAACAGGAACAAACTAAAATAACAACGCGTTGTTCACTGGATTTGCGTAAACTCTTACAAAGTTATACACAGAGTGACCACAAACAAGGAACCCGTGCGACTTAATCATTTATTTAAAAAATGACACGTGCCTTTGCATACATTTGCTACACATGATCGATCATCATTGTGCACATTTTTATTACTGAAGAAAAAAACGGTATCACATTATTTCTAATAACTTCTTCTATATCAGTGATATCAGTGATATCCTCTTGTTTTTTCAGGTGTGTAAAATTGGAATTTGTGTCTAGACAGAAGACGTAGACTAAGTCGAAGTGGCAGAGAAACAACACTTTTACGAGTCGACTTCAGGTGTGTCTGGATCGTCGAGGTCGACACCTGGGGGACAGTTGGAGAACCTGCTGAAACCTCGACCGAATCAAGGATATTACAGACACCCATCCGAAACTTTCCACAGCATTTGTGTATCGTGTGAAGCAAATGCTCACTAAATAATGTATAATTTGAATTACAACTAAAGAATTTATATTAAGTTGCACGACAACCGTCTTCGTGTGGTCATCCTGCACTACACACGACCTTCCCGTGCCGAGGCTATGGATCCTGTCTGCACTACACACGACCTTGCCGTGCCGAGGCTATGGATCCTGTCTGCACTACACACGACCTTCCCGTGCCAAGGCTATGGATCCTGTCTGCACTACACACGACCTTCCCGTGCCAAGGCTATGGGTGCCGTCTGCACTCAGCACGACCTTCCCGTGCCAAGGCTATGGGTGCCGTCTGCACTCAGCACGACCTTCCCGTGCCAAGGCTATGGGTGCCGTCTGCACTCAGCACGACCTTCCCGTGCCAAGGCTATGGGTGCTGTCTGCACTCAGCACGACCTTCCCGTGCCAAGGCTATGGGTGCCGTCTGCACTCAGCACGACCTTCCCGTGCCAAGGCTATGGGTGCCGTCTGCACTCAGCACTCAGCACTCAGCACTCAGCACACCGGTATCCACTTCTCCAAGTTGTTGATTTCCGTATTTATATTGAAAATAAATTGCACTGGAAAAACTAGTAGTTAGCCGAATTATCGTGTTGTACTCTGATCCCCGGGACGAATTAACGTGTTGTACTCTGACCCCGGGTCGAATTAACGTGTTGTACTCTGACCCCGGGACGAATTAACGTGTTGTACTCTGACCCCTCGGGACGAATTAACGTGTTACGTTGTGACCCGTGGGCAGAATGAGTGGGCCGCACTGGTTACCCGCCTGAGGGGTCCTGCTTCAAATCTCTACCACATTTATGCACTCAATTCACCTCTACGTGTGCGACTATGCATACGTTTTTAAATGTAGAGCGACATTTACAATTACCACCTTAGAAAATAAACGATAAATATACACATCAGTTGGTGTTCTTAAAATACTTGTCCAGACCCTGAGTTCATTAAAACGTACCGATTTACAGCATTATTTCCTACGGATGGCGTATATGAAGACATGTTCTGGAATACTTAAGGGGATTTTTTAACCAGACCGTGTTTTAGACTCCACCGATATGTAATAAACAACGATTTCTTTCCAGGAATCCAACCATCTTGTATCTTACTTCAAACGCCACCACAAACAACGATTTCTCTCCAGGAATCAAACATCTTGTATGTTACTTCTAACGCCACCACAAACAACCATTTCTTTCCAGGAATCCAACCATTTTGTATCTTACTTCAAACGCCACCACAAACAACCATTACTTTCCAGGAATCCAACCATCTTGTATCTTACTTCTAACGCCACCACAAACAACGACAAGGTACTATTTTCCGGTTTATTAAAGCTCCCTCTTCAATTTGTACGTGACTAGTCTCAGTTGTACGTGACTAGTCTCAGTTGTATGCGCAGTTGGTGCATTAAAAAGTGCGAATTTACTCTTGTCGTCAGATCCGGTAAGTTGTGAAAATGTCACTAGCATTGTGTCAATATGTCATTGTGTCATCGTGTCACTGTGTTATAGTATATAGACCACATTTGTATGTTTTTGCCGAAGTTTGATCGAACACTGTCAACAATGATTTAATAGCTTGTCTGATGATTTCATAAAATAACTAAATAACACATTTGTGCAAACTATCTAACATGTTGAATTGGATACTGGGATTGATTTTTCGCAAAATGATTCTAAAGCGAAACGAGCAAATTGAAGAAGGACTTGAAAAAGGAATACTAATGATAATAATGATGATGATGATAATAATAATAATAACAACAGCAATAATAATAATAATAAAATAACACATATAAATAGTAATTGTGCTGTTTTTGACTTTACGTAGTTTACCGACTCACCTGCAGCATCTCCATCTTACACCTGAGATCGCCGTCTGCACCGTCGAGGTGGAACGTAGCCGCGGCCTTCAAGGAGACGTTGGCCTTCCGAAACTCACTCGACATGACGTTCATCGCCTGGCAGAACAGACAACGTAGCTGCTATTAAGGCAGGTATACATGAGCGTTTTGTGTTCGATTTGTCGGCCGACACGGTGTCGTGTCATATTACGGTGTAATAATCGGTCGTGTGTGTGTCCTCGCGAAACCGATTCGGTATGGTCCCATTTTGATTTTGAAGCTGTGGCCAATCAGCGACCGACAACAGGTGCACACGTCGTCATCTTTCATCAAAGCTCATGTGTGTGTACGTGTATGCGTGCTTGCGTTTGTGTGTGTATTTGTTTGAATAAGTGTGTATATGTATATGCATGTGTATGTTAGTGTATGCGTGTGCATGTGCGTGTTTCTACATGTCAACATGCGTACGTGCGTATACGTAAATTGTTATGTATATTTGTCTACGTAAGAGTGAGCTTCTACATGCCAGTGCGTGCATGTGTGTGCGCCTGCGTGCGTGCGTACGAGCGTGCGAGCATGCGTGTGTGCGTGCAGCTAAGGCACAACGACACACATGCGGGCGGGCAGAACTACGTGGCGATATGAAGTTGGTTTCTTGCCCTTAACCTGTGAATAAAGACGGCAATGTATGTCTCACCAGGGCGTAGGTTTCCGTGTCCTCAATAATCGCGGCCACGGTGTCCCAGCCGAAGTGGCGGACGAGAGCTGTGCGGGCTCCGTTGTGGGACGAGTCGGCTGCCACGAGGCGGTAGAACGTCGGGTATTTCTCCCGATCACTCAGAGCCGGCGACGTCGCCGCGTAGGAGATCTGCAAGGACCAGAGGCGACGTTAACCAGACGGTGGAGGGTCGAGTAATACTAATAGTGTATGGTCTGTATCCGCCTGGACAAGGAGCTCATGGCGCTCACTGGGGATAGATCACTATTCCACTTCATGGTTCATGACATACGAATCGAGTGCCAGTGATTTTGAGATGGTACCCCATTTCAAGGAATTTTTGCACCTTGATAAAATAGTTTCTGAACAGGAAAAAGGCTATAATTTTATTATTTGCAGACTACGACACTTCTGCTGCACACGGGATTAAACTAAATAAATCTTAGTTGTTGGTTCGCAGAATATGGATCTGTCAGTGACGGAAGGACCCTGTCAGTGATGGAACGATCCCTGTCAGTGATGGAATGGTCCCCTGCGCCTGTAGAAAACATCTTCATGTTTTGTTGACATCTAAAGAGGTGCATCTGCTATGTTGAAAACAATGGTATTGTAGAGTTTGACATGATATGACGAGTTTTTTCCATTTCCGTTTGTTAATATTTTGACAAAATATGACAGTTTTTTTTATTTCCCTTTGTTAATATTTCGCTTCCTCTGGCAAAGGCACCACGTAGAAGGGACCAACGGCTTCTAGTGTCTTTTCCGAAAGACGCAGCCAGACTGGGGTGAAAGAAGTAGCGAAAGCTTCGACGCGGCAGCAGGTGGAATCGAACACCGGTCGAACACTCGAGTGAAAGTCCGGTGCTGTAACTTCCGAGCTGCCTCGCCTCAAATAACACAGGTGAATTACCCACTGCGATCTAAGCACACGCGACTGTGGGTCGGTTGTGGGTGGATGTACCGTCGGCCGGACTGAAGACGAATAATGACAGATGGACCTGTGAAATGTAAAAGTATAAGGTCCGGTGATGTTGTCGCGATTGCTATGGGCCTTTAATTGATGTAGGCCTACATGTTTTCTCAGATATGACCAATGTATCGTGTATCTGCAGCAACAATAGCAGCTATCAAAATCACCTGTGCAGAGTTTAGACTGAATCTGTCATCTTCACATTCAACCGGTTTCTAATGTGAAACGTTTGCAGACGGACACATGTCTTCTGTTTCGTCCGCTCAACACGCACAACAGATGCGGAAAGATCACAGCGCGTAACTAAGCTGTTCGTGTCATCCGCTAATTAACTGCGTACTGCGTCAACACGAACGACAGTTGGCGCCAATTATCAGTCGAGTAACACGTCGGGCCTTATTATTATTATCGGGACCGTTCGTTGGATTAGCTGGGGGGGGGGTCAGGCCACAGTTAACGGAATGCAATGCTTAAAAATACGCAGCAAATGCCACGAATTCACTGTAGTTAGTTAACCAGCAAGGTTAGAACGTTTGAAATATCGGACCATTGGCAGTGAGATGTTATAGTATAAAGATGATTTGAAGAGGCGTAGGTATTTTTGTGGTGACATTCCCGAAACACTGGTAGACGTATTAACACTGTGCAAAAACTGTCAATGTTGATGGTAAGGGATTTTTGCGACATGATTAAAAGAGCTGGAAACACGTGGTTTTGACAGAACTTGTTCAGCAGATTGGTAACATTGTGCCAGTGTATGCCATTACGTTTTACAATTGTTGATGGCTATATTGTCTTATATTGTTGATGGCCATATTGTCTTATATTGTTAATGGCCATATTGTCTTATATAGTTGATGGCCATATTGTCTTATATAGTTGATGGCCATATTGTCTTATATTGTTGATGGCCATATTGTCTTATATAGTTGATGGCCATATTGTCTTATAGTCAGACAAACCGTTAACATGGCAGAAATGGGAAAAGCGACTGTTGTGTGCGCCTTGGAAGGCCACTCGACCTGATCAGTGAAGATGCACACAGACAGCTGCGATTAGCCGTCAGCGTTCTATTTCTTCTTTCGCTTTGGGTTCTCATGTAATGTATACAGTGACATTAAGCAAGATGCTCGCATTTCACCAAATGCTGTGTAAAGTGCGCTCACCCAATCATACAGACGCGGGACACGCAACAAAAGGTTGGCAATGTACGCCTAGCTTTACACAGAGGCTAGAGGTGTAATGGAAGAAATACTCACTACCAGTTATTTCGAGTACATTTCTTGGAGTTAGTAGTGTCAGTGTTAAAATATAACGTAATTAGTTCCGTTTGTTCAATGCGCCTCATTCTCATCTGTTCAGTGTGCCCTGCTGCCGGATTTGCGTCCGTTCAATGCACTACTTTACCGGGTACTATCTTATTCAATTCGCGTCTGTTCAATGCCCACCGTTACTGGGTACTATCTGATTCAATTCGCGTCTGTTCAATGCACTCCGTTACCGGGTACTATCTGATTCAATTTGCGTCTATTCAATGCACACCGTTACCGGGTACTATTTGATTCAATTCGCGTCTGTTCAATGCATACCGTTACCGGGTACTATCTGATTCAATTCGCGTCCGTTCAATGCACTCCGTTACCGGGTACTATCTGATTCAATTCGCGTCTGTTCAATACGCCCCGTAGTATCGCTTATCTGACTCTTGCTCGGCTTCGTGAATTCACTGAGAAGAGTCTAGATGTAGAGGCGTGGTCTCGTTGTTACCCACGTGTCACCACTCCATTTTGTGTAGGCGTTCCCTTGAAGCGCCAACAACCAATCGGCGTCAGTATTGAGATGTTACGCTAACAATAATATTTTTTTGCCGGATTTATCTTTTCAGTGGGACAGTTGTGTCAATATAATCAAAGTTTAAAGTTAATTCGAATTGCATTGTATAAACTGATAAAAGTTCACTCTTATTTTATGAAATAACCCGAATGCTCGGATGAGATCTTAACTATACTACTAGTATGCACCCAGAATATTTGCGCATACACATTATCCGTTACAATAAGAACCTTACTCTGCATCCAGGCGAAGATGTGTGCGACAAACGGTAGCGCCACAGCGCGGAGCCTGGATAACTGAGGTTACACGCCCCGCCCCGCTGCCGGGCACTTTACGACTCGATTCGCGTCTTGTGCGTGATTCGAACTCAGACCTCGGTAAACGGTTAAGCGTCGTAAATGTTATAACGGACGTACCGATAGTAGGCCAATAAAACTGATATAAATGTCAAATTCACGTGGAACACAATCAATCTCTCATCGGCACGGTCGTAACAATTAATCACTTAATCCAATAAAATGAAAACGTGTCAGACGATATTGTCACGATGCGCCGTCTATCACAGTGGCGTATTGGGCGGGGAAGGGGGTGGCGGGGGGGTGGGGGGGGTTTGGGGTGGGGCGTTGAGCCATGGTCCCTTATGGCTTAAGTTTTATTCCGTTGCGCCACTACATGGTAGCATTGCAGTCTAATGGGTGACTAAATTTGGCCTCTCACTTTGCGAGATTCTATATACGCCACTGGTCTATCATATTGTTCACGAACCTGTTTTGAAGTCACGTGAACACATTTCCCTGTAAATGCATGAATCGACAGATCGTCAGAAAGGATGCCATTCACCTTACGCTCAATTAGAAGATCCACGAAGAAGTGCGTCTCAAGAAAACATATCTCGTTGCTCTACGTACGGACAACTGTTTGGTGGGCGTACGCGGAAAGATTAGTTCAAACGAAAATGCTACGGATGACCCGCGTGGAGATCTGCAATCAATAAATAAAGTTCTAAAGACCTCTCGCGCACTGATGCTTTACAAAAAATGCAGATTTCTCGGAATAAGTGGTCTACGTGACCCGAAGCACGCCCCGTCAGCTCCAGTGTGTTCTCTGTCCGCCTAAGTACGGTTCAACAACAGCGCCTCGGGGACGAATATTGTGGCGAAATATAATTATATCTAGTCCGATCTGAATGTCGTCCCCAACGCGCGAACGCTTCCAGGAACAGCAGTATCACAACACTGCACTTTACCAATCAATTATGCTCTTGTATCGTCTCAACAATCCTGCGGGGACGCTGTTACAACGGGCTGCAAATGAACGGCTCAAGGCTGCGTGGTCTCCTCTGATCCCGGATTCCACCAGGAGCGGTGCCGAATCCAGTGTTTCACTGATTTCATCGATGCCATCAGAAGCAGTGTGCGTCTAGAGTGTAATGTTATGCTCATAGACGAACCTTAGCTTAATAATAATCCAACATTGTCGTTTATCAGTCGATTCGACGGACTTTGACTATTTAATATGTCCTGATAACAGATCTGCGCATGCGTTTAGTTGTTGCATCGCATAAGAAATTGATTTATTCACGATCGTAAACGCGATAGTGACCTCGGAGGTGTAGACTAGGATATCGGAATAGGACGGTAACCGTAAAGGTAGGTTCCTATATACAGTACGACACGGTTCTAAGAGCCTTACGCTTCACCCCGCGACAGACCTGCTCATTCTAACGCCAAGCCCTCGACGAAATCGAACATGTTTCGAATCAACATCAAAAGGATTAGAACCTAGGTACTCTCGATGGAAAATTCGCCGCTCACGAAAGCGCGAACGCGCACGCGCACGCGCACGCGCACGCGCACGCGCACGCTTTACCACATCGTTCCATACCATTCCTTACATCCGTGAGTTCGACGGAGGAAGACCAATACGCTGAGCAGATCCGGGACTTCAAATGTTGTTAATTTTAAGAAGTTGTTCCTTACACCGGGTGCCCATATAGCAGCCACTGTGTATCAGGCTTGTTGACAAATGCAAATGCATTTGAATGCGCATTTGAATGTTGAGCGTTTGAATTCGAATTCAAATGCCTCCATAAAATTGTAAATGCATTGCATTTAAATGCGTACCTTAATTTGCATTTGAATACGACCCACAAATATTTGATTTGTCAAATGCACAATCAAATGCATGCATAATTCTTTGAATAATTATTATTGTTAGATTCATTTTCACAAGTTCACAACATACCATTGGAAAAAGTGCTCTGTAGTGAGCAGTATCCTCAGCAGATTATGAAACCATTGTCTGACCTGTGAATCTATTTTCACAAAGTGCTCTTTGAAAAAATGCTCTGTAGGTCAACTGGTCAATGTCTGAGGTTACCTGTTCATTGAACAAACATTGCAGACAAATGACTCCCTTGTGTTGTGTTGGCAATGTTGGGGTGGCAGCTCATTTGGGGAGTAAACATTAGCAATGCCAGCCCTAAATATCTACAGCCAGAGAGAGTGATTAGTGGTAGCTGTAACTATCCACCAAGTTATCTTCCCAGCAGTGACCCCCACCAGTGGATAGTCTCCTATCTTGGGTTCCCCTTCCATTCAGGCCTACTTGAATGGTTAGCCTTGGTTCCCAGTAAACTTTCAATTGTCTATTCCTCCCTCTCATTTCCACCACCTGGAACTGTGTGACTCAGTGTATGATTCTACAGACATGTCCATGTAGTGTGACTGGTATGTAGTGGTACTCGGTGGTTACAATAATGTACTACTGTATTTATTAAATAAATTAATAATGAGTTTGCATAAATTACGTTGTTTTTTTCTTCAAATAAAAAACGTTAATATAAAGCCAAACATTTGAAATTAATTCAAATGCATTTGCAAATGTGTAACCAAAACATTTGCATTTGAATGCGACCCCAAAACATTTGTATTTGCATTTAAATGCGTTCCTAGAAAATGGCATTGGCATTGGCATTTGCATTTTAATCAAGTAAAACATTTGAAATTGCATTCAAATGCATTGACATGGGTTTGTTAACAAGCCTGTTGTGTATATGCCAGCGACTCATGTAATTAACGTGTGCTTATTTGATCAGTGTGTCCCCGAACGAATACGGCTGGGTGGTGTGTGTTGCACTTGATCCGCCTGGGGTGTTTCAGATAACACGAATACAAACAGACTCCCAACCACGCGTACTCCGTAGTAAACGCAGGAGATATTGACTGTACGCGGGGAACTGCCCAGTGAGTCCGTTTACACAGGGCTGTCGGCAAGAACATGTATTTCCAGCCCGGTTCACGCCGTCTTTAGTGAGCTCGATAATAGGTTATCTGCTCATTCCACTCACGTCATTTCATCTACGGCCAATCTATTCGGTAGGTACATTTGCAGACACCACGGACCTGCACAGTCCTCCGTGTCCGGCGTCTTGTTCTCCTTCTTCGTCTTCATCCTATATGCGCAAATCCTTCAAATTTTAAGATTAATTTTGTTCTCGCATAAAATAGTCAAAGACGGCATAGACCTGACAGGTAGACAAACACCATATAGCAGAACAGGTAGCTATATAAAAACTATTAAAGAAAAGGAAAAGAAAGGAAGGAATATTTACGTGATATTTAATTTGTTAACTTTAATTTGTGAGTTAAGGTCAGTTTAGAATTGAACGTGACCAAGGACTCGGCCTCTGCAGGTACAACAGCGAGGACGTTCCGTTGTGGAATTGATCTTGTTAAGAAGCTGTATTTGTAATAGTCTGCCTTAGTTAGGATATTTAATGAGGTGTCCGGTTTGGTTGGGAGAAACCACACAATCTCAATCGCCTGCGAATCACACAATTGATTGGGTTATCCTGACAGCCAGACGGTTGTCTCCATCACTCACACCGATGTTGGCTTCAGCAACATCTGGCTTCTTGATTGGATGATCCGGTTTTGATCCTTTCACGGCAATGCAAATGCCTTGTATGCGTGGCCTGATAACAATGACATGTGAATCCTGGTAGTCCCGACAAAGGCGAATGCCAATCAATCAAAATTTTTCTTTTTAGCCTGTAGCGTTTATTATTTTACATTTATCTGTGCCGTCACGGGAAATAGGTGGCGCGACGGTGCGCTAGGAACCAACCGATATAGGATCGAGTGATGTAAGCCAATTTTACTGGACGCTATTCTGTTCTGCAATGTCACAGTCGAGTATTGTGACATATCATTCTATATATGGCACCATTTTGTCTTGCGGTGTCACAGCTGAGTATTGTAACATATCATTCTTTACAGGGTGTCATTCCATTCTGCGATGTTACAGTTGAATATTGTGACATATTATTCTTTACTGGACACCAATCTGCCCCGTGATGTCACAGTCGAGTATTGTGACATATCATTCTTTACTGGGAGTCATTCTGCCCCGTGATGTAAAAGTTGAGTATGGTGACATATCATTCTTTACTGGGCGCCATTATGTCCTGCAATGTCACAGTCGAGTATTGTGACAATTAATTCTTATACAATTCCGATTAACTGTTGGTGATATCTCGGTGCTTCTCTCGCCGATGTCTAACATACACAAGGCTGTCTATACGCCATTCATTACACGTAGTCGCCTAACATAAGGTTGCCATTAAAGTAAGGCGCTGGCGCCGGTTTCCGGATATCATTTGTCGCATCCTTCCTGCTATACTGAGAAACTGCCAAATCTGTTCAAAACACAACAGTTGGTAATTACTCCAGACGCAGCGTTGCGATAGTGATAATTCCAATTTCGCATCAATAAGAGGACCGGGCAATAAATGACAATAACACTGGCAACATAACAATCATAGCGTTAATGTAGACGACGGAAACGGTGTTTGGTCTTTGTCTCATAAAACACAACATTGGGTTAATATGAGCTAGCTGTGTACCAGCTAGGACTGTTTAGACGGGCACCAGAAGAGGAGAAGAGAAGCGAACCACACAACTGGTTGAGAAGTGGACACAAAAAACAAGTTCCGCAAATCTTGAACCTTCTCAAAACAACTGCCCTCGCCTGCAGCGAATGCGACAGAGACTGCCACGCCAAAGTGGAGCCCTGAGCCACACCAGGCGAGACACAACACGGAGTTGACCACCACGACGCAAACCATTGTCTTGCGAGGCAGAAGAATGCCGAAGATATCATATTATTCAATGCATTTCGTTACGTTTCTGGCATTTCGTCATTGTGTACGCAAATGAAAATGAACGGCATGTCGCCGGTGAAGTGGCTGCAAAGGACGCGAACAATGCCTTTATTAAATTATTGCTGCATTGATACTAGGGAAAAAACGTACGCCTCCGAGGCTGGTGGCGTAGATTATTGGCTTTCTTCCGACGGGCAATCTCAATAATAACCAAGTAGGAAAACTCAGTTGCTGTCTTATTAAGATGCATGCATGCACGCACGCTCTCTCTTTCTCTATCACTCACACGCACGCGTACACGCACATGCAAACACACTCACTGTCACTAACAAACCAGGGGATCTCGCTTGCATCGATCCGGCGTTATTGTCATCACAAAGGTAAGCGACGAGGTTGCGGTGCCTTTCTCACGAACAAAGCTCGGATCGATACTGTCGGGCTTTCAAACCTCTCATTTCTAACACGTGTTAGGTGTCGATCATGCCTAGATGCGACACCAGACAACGCGGCAATAAGTTGTGAATTTCGCGGCGTACGCGCGCGTGTGTGGGTGAGAGAGAGAGAGAGGGAGAGGAGGGAGGGAGGGAGGGAGGGAGGGAGGGAGGGAGGGAGGGAGGGAGGGAGGGAGGGAGGGAGGGAGGAGGGAGGGAGGGAGGGAGGGAGGGAGGGAGGGAGGGAGGGATAGAGGTCTCTGTCGCTGGTCTGTCATGCAGGTTTCTCGTGCGCTGGTCTGTCACGTAGATAGGCTCAAGTTGTGTTAAGCATTGCCTGTAGCTGTGTATCAGGCCAGAGAAGTTAATGTAAGACTTCATGAGTTCTGCACTGTTTATGATTATACCTATACAATCGCGGTCAGACCGATGCATTGCTGTCGTTGTGTCATCAGAATCATGTGGTCGCCGTATAAAATGACCAACACATGAGAATGACACCGTCTTTTAATACCCTGGAGATGGTCCGGGCAGGATGCTGGCCTACCACCGTCGATCAGGTGACTCACAAGTAGACAACGCGCAACGTAGACTACGGCAAGGTCCTGACAGAATGCACATCTCATATGTGTCTGTGTATCGTGTCATGCAGTCGCGGTGGATTGCCTTTCTTCAGGGACATTTTCATGCAACGCCTGTTGCAACAGTAAATGTAATGTCAGTTTGCGTTGCCGATAATGTAATTGCTTGTACGTTTATTAATAACATAATTGCGTCTGATTGTATTGCATGGGTTGAGTTAAGGATCGTATATTAAGGATTGTACCACTATGGATTATTAGATGTACAACCATAGATTGTAACCCGCATCGTCTTAGAGACGTACACGATAAAGCGCAATGTTGTACACGTGTACGTAATTATGTATATAATATTATATGCACAGCTGATTAAATATGCGTAAATGTGATTGACTGAATGTCTGTTGACGTATCACGCTACTATATCTTATTGTATTACATTTACGGAGAACGTCTGCAAAAGCAATTGTAGATGCACAATTACTGATACTCAAAATGTAATAATGAAACATGCGTGTCATTAAAGGTGCCTGCGTGGAATGGTTTTGAGTAGGTCTTGGCAGACATGATGCACATAATTATTTTAATGTGGCTATAGGAGATGAGTCATGCGGTCCTTCTAGAAATGCAACAGCGTTGTCGTAGTGAAATTGTACCTGTCAAAGACAGCGTGGCTTAGAGCGCTGGACAGTCAACCAGGAGGTCGGCGGTTGGAGACCACCTACTGCCCTTTCAACACTTGGGCCATTTCGTTCACCCCACTTTGCCTCAGTTCACTCAGTTGTACGAATGAGTACCTAGCAATAGACCGTCATTGCATTCCTGTGATGACATTTATAAGAACGAACAGCTTTCGGCCAGCAATTGCAGCGTGGCTGGATGCTTCAATATAAGTTGAAATGGTGTTTGAACAGGTCTGCCGTGAACAAAGCATAACGCGCTTTGAGCAACGACTGTTTGAGAGCGGTATAAATGTAATGATTTGTTTTGGGTAGCGCTGATATGAAAACATAAACAATTATGATAAAGTAATGTAAAAGACAATCAGTGGCGAAAACAACACATTGACCGTTGCCCCACTCCAGGGACCATTGACCGTTGCCCCCACTCCAGGGACTATTGACCGTTGCCCCACTCCAGGGACCATTGACCGTTGCCCCCACTCCAGGGACCATTGACCGTTGCCCCACTCCAGGGACCATTGACCGTTGCCCCCACTCCAGGGACCATTGACCGTTGCCCCACTTCAGGGACCATTAACCTTGCCCCACTCCAGGAACCATTGACCGTTGCCCCACTCCAGGAACCATTGACCGTTGCTCCACTCCAGGGACCATTGACTGTTGCCCCACTCCACGGACCATTGACCGTTGCCCTACTCAAGGAACCATTAACCTTTGCCCCACTCCAGGGACCATTGACCGTTGCTCCACTTCAGGGACCATTGACCGTTGCCCCACTCCAGGAACCATTGACCTTTGCCCCACTCCAGGGACCATTGACCGTTGCTCCAGTCCACGGACCATTGACCGTTGCCCCACTCCAGGAACCATTGACCGTTGCTCCACTTCAGGGACCATTGACTGTTGCCCCACTCCACTGACCATTGACCGTTGCCCCACTCCAGGAACCATTAACCGTTGCCCCACTCCAGGAACCATTGACCGTTGCTCCACTTCAGGGACCATTGACTGTTGCCCCACTCCACGGACCATTGACCGTTGCCCCACTCCAGGAACCATTAACCGTTGCCCCACTCCACGGACCATTGACCGTTGCCCCACTCCAGGAACAGATCATTTTCAGTTTGTTTTTCCGTAGGCGACCATGTTAACATTTTCTAGTCCTGTTCGCAAAATAACGATTCGGATGTTATCACAGCGGCACCTCATGCCACTGACCTGATGTAGAGTTACCGTGATATTCTACCGTGATATTCCTTTCCCGAAAAAATCAACATAGCAGATGCTCCCCGTCAGATGTCAGCGAAAACAAGAAGATTTTGTCTACATGCGCAGGGGATCCTTCAGTCACTGAGAGGTAAAAATTCTGCCAACCAGCAACTAGACATTTAATCCGCGCAGCGGAAGTATTGTAGTATGCCCTTTAACCTTTAATTATTTTTTAAGGTGCAAGCAATCCTTGAAAGGGGGTGCTGCCTCAAAATCGTTGGTACTCGATTCACATGCTGTGGATACGGAAATGAATTAGTGACCTATTCCCCTCTATTGCAATATGCATGCTGGAAGACTGACGACTTGAGCCTCAGTTTCCGAATATCATATAGCGACTGACGCTGTCTGGGCCATGAGCTGTCATGAACACCTGCGGCTCCTAGAGTATCCGTCTCCTCCAAGAGGCTGACTGACGGTCCAGAGTCAAACGAACTGCATAAATTTTCGCCGAAAAATTGTTCGTCCACAGTCGAGTCGCCGTCTGTTGGTGGCCAGACGGACTTCCGTCGCAACAAGAGTCCTTTTGTCTAATGATAAGATCGGCGAGAATTGCCATCGTAATGTTCTGATTACGCGAACTTAGCACTGGTGTTGAGCACTGTACACGTGGTCGTGGGAAGGGAATGCACGCGGCCATTTGTGTTCCAGTCATCATAGGATGCGTTTAGCATAACTGTGCGACAACCACAACTACAGCAACAACCACAACAAAGCATTAACACCAACACAAACAACAACACAAACACCAACACAAACAACAACACAAACACCAACACAAACACCAACACAAACAACAACACAAACACCAACACAAACACCAACACAAACACCAACACAAGCACCAACACAAGCACCAACACAAACAACAACACAAACAACAACACAGACACCAACACAAACACCAACACAAACACCAACACAAGCACCAACACAAACAACAACACAAACAACAACACAAACACCAACACAAACACCAACACCAACACCAACAACAACACAAACAACAACACAAAAACAAACACAAACACAAAGACAAGCAGCAGCAGCAACAACAACAACAACAACAACAACGACAACAACAACAACGGCGGCGGTGGCGGCGGCGACTCGGTCCTACCCTGTAATTGGTAGGGTGAAAAAACAGGGTGGCGATGAAGGCTTTGTGAAATGCCTGCATGTTTCTCTATGTTGGTAAGTAAACAATTACTTCAACAAATTTGACAAAAATGTATTTGTGGTCGATGTCAATAAAACACTCCTTTTACGCCCCATCTACG